>BROE01000010.1:11115969-11127377 GCA_036571765.1 Plecoglossus altivelis | reverse complement strand
GATGATGTTGTCCTGATGGCTCCATCGGACCGGGACCTACAGCATGCACTAGAGCGGTTTGCAGCCGAGTGTGAAGCTGCCGGGATGGGAATCAGCACCTCGAAATCTGAGGCCATGGTTCTCGACCGGAAGAAGGTGGCTTGCTCCCTCCGGGTGGGTGGGGAGCCCTTGCTTCAAGTGGAGGAGTTCAAGTATCTCGGGGTCTTGTTCACGAGTGAGGGAAGGACGGAACGTGAGATTGACAGGCGGATCGGTGCGGCGGCCGCAGTGATGCGCTCTCTGTACCGGTCCGTCGTGGTGAAGAAGGAGCTGAGCCGGAAGGCAAAGCTCTCAATTTACCGGTCTATCTACGTTCCTACTCTCACCTATGGTCATGAACTTTGGGTAATGACCGAAAGGACGAGATCGCGGATACAAGCGGTCGAAATGAGTTTTCTCCGCAGGGTGGCTGGGCGCTCCCTTAGAGATAAGGTGAGGAGCTCGGTCACACGGGAGGAGCTCGGAGTAGAGCCGCTGCTCCTCCACGTCGAGAGGAGCCAGCTGAGGTGGCTCGGGCATCTGTTTCGGATGCCTCCTGGACGCCTCCCTCGGGAGGTGTTCCGGGCATGTCCTACCGGGAGGCGGCCCCGGGGAAGACCCAGGACACGCTGGAGGGACTATGTCTCTCGGCTGGCCTGGGAACGCCTCGGGATCCCCCCGGAGGAGCTGGAGGTGGTGTGTGTGGAGAAGGAAGTCTGGGCCTCCCTGCTCAGACTGCTGCCCCCGCGACCCGGCCCCGGATAAGCGGAAGAAAATGGATGGATGGATGGAACTCCAATTCTTCTGAAACTTGATGTACATGCCTCATTTTTCATGAGGAACAAAAAAGCCTACGGACCCATAAAGTCCACCATGATGGATTTTCCTGCACAGTAAAAAACTTTGGAAAACCTTTAAAGTTAATCTCTTAAATCAAAAGTGCACTCGTGTAAGAAATGCAATACAAAATATCTGAAAGGGACGTATTTATGTAAATGTATATATTGCCTCAATATGTTTGTGTCACTTAATCATATGGCCTTTTGAAGGATGGTTCCACCCTACTAGGCTTTATTGTGACATCCCCCTGAAGTACCATGCATAGTTTCAACTTGATATGTCAAGTTCAAGTTCAAGTTGTGCTTTATTGTCATTCCGCTACATGCGGGTGCATACAGTGGAACGAAATGTCGTGCCTCACAGAGCCACGGTGCTACAAGTACAGACATTCAACAGTACAGACAAACAATTTAAAATAAATATAACATTTTTCCTATACATAAACTAAACAGGATACAAACTATACAAACTGTACGAATACTTACCGATGTGCATGTGCAAAGAGTATTGTACATGTGCGAAGAGTAGATACATATTATCTTTAGTGCAGTTTTTGTACACACGGCAGTGTGTATGAAAAGTGCAGTGGGTGAGTGACTAGTGCCAGTTTTCCGATAGTCTTGGTTATTGTGTAGTTAGTCATAGAGGCCCGGAAGAGTTCAGGGCTCTCACAGCCTGGGGGAAGAAGCTGTCGATCAGTCTGGCAGAGCGGGCTCTGATGCTCCGGTATCGTCTATCTGATGGTAGGAGCTGGAAGAGGCTGTGGGAGGGGTGGGTGGGGTCCTTAACGATACTATTGGCCTTGCTGGAGCATCGTGTGCGGAAGATTTCTAGGATTGAGGGGAGAGGGACACCGATGATCTTCGCAGCTGTGTTCACTGTTCGCTGGATGGTCTTGCGGTCTGCTGCAGTGCAGTTCCCGTACCAGACAGTGATGCAGCTGGTCAGCACACTTTCAATGGTGCCCCTGTAGAATGTGGTGAGGATGGGTGGAGGGAGACTTGCTCTCTTCAGCCGGCGGAGAAAGTGTAGGCGCTGATGTGCCTTCTTTGAGAGTGACTTGATGTTGGTGGTCCAGGTGAGGTCCTCTGTGATGTGCACCCCCAGGAATTTGGTGCTGTTGACTCTCTCGACAGGCGAGCTGTCGATGGTCAGTGGGGGGTGATCCGCGGAGTTCCTCCTGAAGTCCATCACAACCTCCTTTGTCTTGCTCAAGTTGAGGGACAGGTTGTTCGCCCCACATCATTTCGCCAGCTGTGCCACTTCCTCTCTATAGTGTTGTATCCTCTGACCTGCGGCCGCGTGTCTCGGACACTCGAGTAAGGAGAGGGACGGAGCTGTCAACTGATCACCACCTGGTCGTGAGCTGGATCCGCTGGTGGAGGAGGAAGCCCGACAGACCCGGCAGGCCCAAGCGTATCGTGAGGGTCTGTTGGGAATGTCTGGCAGAGCCTTCTGTCAGGGTCTTCAACTCGCACCTCCGGGAGAGTGGGAGAGTTTCTCACAGATTCCGGGGGGCACTGGGGACATTGAGTCTGAGTGGACTATGTTCTCGGACTCTGTTGTCGATGCGGCGGCCCGGAGCTGCGGTCGTAAGGTCTCTGGTGCCTGTCGTGGCGGCAATCCCCAAACCTGGTGGTGGACACCGGAAGTAAGGGATGCTGTCAAACTGAAGGAGTCCTATCGAGCCTGGTTGGCTTGTGGGATGCCTGAGACAGTTGACAGGTATCGGCAGCCCAAGAGTGCCGCGGCTCGGATTGTCACGGAGGCGAAAACTCGGGTCTGGGAGGAATTCGGAAAGGTCATGGAGAAGAACTACCGGACGGCCTCAAGGAAATTCTGGCAAACCGTTTGCCGACTCGGGGGAGAAGCGGTGCTTCACCAACACCGTGTACAGTGCGGGCGGGAAGCTGCTGACCTCAACTGGGGACGTTGTTGAGCGGTGGAAGGAATACTTTGAGGATCTCAATCCTGCCGTCACGTCTTCCGAGCAGGAAGCAGAGGCTGAGGACCCGGATGCGGACTCATCGATCACCCAGGCGGAAGTCACCGAGGTGGTCGGTGGGCTACTCGGTGGCAAAGCCCTGGGGGTTGATGAGATCCGTCCTGAGTATCTTAAGTCTCTTGATGTTGTGGGGCTGTCATGGATGACACATCTCTTCAACATTGCGTGGCGCCTTGGGACGGTGCCGCTGGACTGGCAGACCGGGGTGGTGGTACCCCTTTATAAGAAGGGGGACCGGAGGGTGTGTTCCAACTACAGGGGGATCACACTCCTCAGCCTCCCTGGTAAGGTCTATGCCAGGGTACTAGAGAGGAGAGTCTCCAAGAGTGACATCCAGACTTACGTTGACGTAGAACACCTACCATCTTACATGGGAGGAACGGTATGTTCTCCAGCTGCTGCAGTACCAGACACACGTGAGCAGTATCTACGTAGACTCCACATCTACTTTCTGCTCTGTATATTGTTCAGACCACACGTTCATGCTCGTCGAGACATTTGTTCGTTTAAATGAATTGTGATATCTGCTCCTGCCCATTGGATCAAAATCTACATTTGTTCACACGTCTAGCCTCACACAATTAGCCTGTTTAGCATGTAGCCACAGCTATGAATGACATAGTATTACATTTAAAGGGTCTGTATTCTCATCGACGCAACAGACAACTTACAGCCGTCTTTGCTGACAGCATACAACACTCATAATACACTCGTTGGAAAGGTTTGGGGGAAAATGTGAGTTGCATTAAAAGAATGTAATCGCTTCTGAGTTTCTTGAATTTCAAACTTGGCTGGTTTGGCTTAAAGAAGCTCTTCTGTGGACGTCTAATTCATAGGACTCCTTCAAATACAGCTATCCACCGCTGCCTGATGATGACTTCCAACCGTCCATATCTGACCCTGGACATGAGGACGAGATGGAGGTGAAAGATGAAGAGCAGGAGGGTGAGAGGGCAGAGTCAGCCGTCATCCCCAAAAAGGTGCCACCCTTCATGCCCTCATCCAACAGGCCGTCTTGTTCAGAGCCTCATTCATTCATATGTAGCTATCAAAGATAATAGCCTAGCATAGATGTTTGCATATCATAGCACATAGATAACAGAGGTATTTGTCCTCCACCTCTGTCCATCTGGAGGAGCAGGTGTCCTTTGCTGAGGATGGGGACATGGATGCTGGGACCAGAGTCAGAACAGCTCGGAGACCCACGACCACTTGGAAAGGATCTTTGCTCCATGTCAGGTTAGAGTCTGACTCTGAGGTTACAGACTGCACTCATTTTCTTCCCATTTTTGACTTCTGTTGGTCCCTATGCAGTATGCATGTACAGTGTTAAACATATTTTTGCCTGTATTCTACATCATTACTGAGGTGTAGTGCAGTATCACTATGCTTTAGGCCATAGGAGGTTTGCCTACATTGTATTGAAGGTTGCATTGAAGTTCCACACTTTCCGATTCGAAAACTTTGCAGTCTTGCACAAAATAGAATTTGCAGGTGCATGCACTGTGTACCGTATGTCCTGCAAACTTCATTAAGTCAGCATAAGGACTGTGGTGTACCACATGTTTTTGCAGAGTGAGCCACAAACTGTAACAGCTTGTTTTGGAAGTGTCCAAAGAGAGAAAGAAAATGAAAGCATAGTAGTGGAGTTTTCATCATTTAATGTTCATTTTCTCATCATTTAATTTGAGCATAATTAATTCTGTTATTTTATGTTAATTTTCCTGCTACAGTCCTTCTGAAAAGCTGTCCTTTGGCTCTCAGGAGAGCGAGAAGAATGTCTGATTGTCCTTAATAATGTCACCAACAACCTAGTGGCCTTTAAGGTAAGTCTTGCTCAGGTGTCTCTAGAAAGTCCTCTGTAAACACACACTGGACCTATGTTCATCCATGTGCATCCAATCACAAGAAAAACAATACCAGGAAGGTGTACACAACAAGGAAGCAAACGAATATCACGTTGTTCTTAAACACTAGAAACTAATTTAGTTACAAATTCAGTACTGAAGTAGTAACAAAAAGGAATGAAGTTCCCTACAATAATGACTTCACTGATGTTCTCTATATTCATGTACGGATGTGTGAACATAAATGTATCCATGCGTGTATATTTGGCTTATGTAACAACCCTCCTATCTACGATTTTAGGTACGCACCACAGCCCCAAGCAAGTTCAGGGTGAAGCCTAGCACCAGTAGCTGTGAGCCAGGACCAAAGTAGAGATCATGGTCTCCCTGCATGGAGGTGCTTCATCTATTCCATTCCTGATCTGTAAAGTCCTACAGAAAAGGACAACAATCTGCACTGCAGTTTATTTCTGGATTGGCAGTTGGACCTGATTGCATGTCTTCTGATTGGCTGTGCAGCTTCTGTGCCCTCACCTCTGGACCGTTTCTTGATCATGGCTGCAGAGATGGAGCAGAACAGTAGAACAGGCCAGACCAGGCTTCCTTCTGGAAGGGCATCCAGCGAAACAAAATAATGGAGCACAGGTGACATTTATTAAGACTAATAAACACAAACACAAAGTACCCTACTGTAGAAGATGCCAATAATGGAAAACGTTTGAACTGCGTTTGTTGTTTTATGTCTGAAGACACAATATCTCAGATGTGCACTGATAAAGTGCTTGTCTGTGCTTGTAGACTGCAGTGTCACATCCTAGAGGACCTTAACCCTGCCCTCAGCCCAGTTAGGAGCACCCAAAAACAGCAGACCAAATACAGGAGACCAATGGGCACAAAGACATGCACACTACTGTGAGTTACCCAGTGCAAGCGGTACTCTGTGAAGTGTTTTGGGATATTTAGCATTTGGAGAGTGTTTAGGAAGTGTGAGTTATGAGCCTTATTCAGTCTGTACTGTCAAACGACCATACTCTTAATCCTAGTGTAGAGGACACTTTATATGCACGTAGACATACTGTGTTATCAATGATTGTAAGGTAAAGGTTGATGAAAACAGAGAGACAAAGATTTTGATCCTATCTGAACTGTGTTTAGCGTTGTTGAATGAGCCATTCTGTATCCTCTGTCCCCTGCAGCTCATACACATGTTCAGGGCAGCCAGCCATGGCTGCAGAAGTTGAGCTGCCTGTGGTGCAGAAGCTTCTGACCGCCATACCTGGTGACAGCGACTGGCAAGCCATGGTTGACGGCGCTGACAGCTTGGGGTTCTCTGCTTTCTACATGGTACACTGGGGACATGCACAGTAGAAGCACCTGACCATGGAGAGAGTAGGACCGTGTATGCAACATGGATGTAATGTTTAAAGGGCAGAGCACCGACCAACCAATCAAAGATGGGAGTCTCAGTGATGAAGGAGCCGTTCGTAGAGAGAAGAGTGCATCGGTCTTCTGAATATTCAAATAATTTTCATGCTATTTTAATGCTTTCACCATTTACACCGTTTGCTGATCTGAAGCGATCAGTCTGATCTGATAATCACAGACCATGTTTCCACCTAAATTGTTACGGTGACATTTAGAATGGACATATACAATTTGTCTCATTAAATTATAATGTAGTGACTTTGCACACTTAGCCTGAGTTATCAAGAACATTGTGGTTTTGCTAATGTTGCTAAAACTGAAAAATAAACATTACTGTGGAGTGAATAGTCATTACAGGGCTGCACAGCTATCTACCCCTCGTTATATAGTTACAGAACCAGAGACATTTTACACCTCAGTTCATCAAATCCACTTCCTCTGCACAAATTTCTAAATGTGTTTTGTAGGTCAGAAAAAAAGCAGTCAAGTTTCCACTCTTACTATTGTGTTGGGCTGATGACGCTTGTGAAAACGTGAAAGGTTTCTTGCTCTTCAATGCAATATTCAGCCTGAAACTTGGAGTTAACACCCAGAGTGGTCCATAAAATAACATAGTGGTTTGTTGGTTAACTAGGTAGAATGTGGAAAATGCATTCCGGTTTGCTGTGCTTTTTGGAGTTGTGGGAATGTACACAGCCATGGGGTAAGTCCAGATAATAGTTTTGTTTAAATGATTCCAAATGTGTGTTGGTGTTCTGTCTTTTTCTTTGTAACTTAACATTGTCTGCATGTAGATACTGTAGACGACACTACTGAGAAGAACCTTGAAAAATGTTTTGCATTGACACCTTTGAACACAGAAACACAGTATATAAAATACAGTAATCATGCACTGAGAGTAATGCAAGCATCTAATTCGTTCTTTTTTTTACAGAAACTATACATTTTGTGCTCTCAGAAATGTCAAATTCCACTCCTATATGCACTGACCAATCAATGTGTGAACTTGTCAGTTGTCAAGAGACAGTGAATAATTCGACATATAGATATGAAATTTCATATCGATTCGATAGTAATCAAACTGACCGAGCTTGTAACTCCATCTCAGTCGTGCACATAGAGAAGGAAGAACATTTTACAGTTTCATACATCCGACTCAATCTGATGAAGGATTTACTCATGTCATTGTGTCTTTCACGGAGGAACAAATACCATAAAAATCTATGTTTCTTATGAGGGTAAGTGTTCCATTGATTAAAGGTATGTACTGCTGCTACTGCATTGTGTTATGTTTTGTGTTCAACTTACTCTGTACAGTCTGTCATCAAGTTCTCATTCATAGGATTATTATGCTGTAATTTATTATTGATCTGAACAAGATAAACATACTAGTGTAAAACACTAAACTTGTTTTCTGGACGTAGAATCTCATGCGCCATGACTGAGAAAGGCATCATCCCTAAAGTGACGATGATGATGGAGGTTTGTCAGTGACCATTGCTCTGTTATCTTGTTTGGAGTAACTCTGAAAAATACATCTCGGTAAGAGATTAGCTCACAGGAAAAGATAAGATAAGGATGACAAAGACGACTCGTTCTGTCAACATAGTCAACAGATGATCTTACTATGTTAATGACCACACCATTTACTCTTGCACTAATGCAGTAAACACACTTTATGTTTTTCAAACACGATGCACATGCCAAGGTATAATTAGAGATGGCACCTTGAAGACATACAGAAAGAGATAAATGATCTTTCTTTGGTTGGGTGTGGAACAGGTTATATGTCTCCACCACAACTATAGGCCTTTTCAGTTCTCATCTAGTTTGTCATTGCGGTTATGAGTAGTATTTTCATACACCTTAAAGCAGACAAACAGTGTTAGAGACATTGTTACACAGTCATACTTTTCTTTTCCTTTTTTTCCCAAAAGGAAACTATGCCAGAAAAACGATGTCCCTCCCCAAGTGTCTCAAGTAAATCATTATGTTTCTATGAGCTTGAGTGATTTTGCAGTACTTCAGGATATAATGTCAATGATTACGCCTTTAAATGTTGCATGAGTACATGAGATGTTTTTATACTTTGTCGTGTTGGTTGATAGATGAGTGAGACTTCTGTGCATGTGTCTTTTAGGTGGTGAATGATGCTGAGCAGTACAGCACGTTTATACAGAGAACCAATGTGCTTTACTCACCTGTCCAAACAGGACTTTCCCTGTGTTGAAGATGACAGCTCTTACCAAATTCCTCCAGTTTCAATACTCTCCACCACATGTTAGTCTTATACATTTTACATCTAAATAAGCAAGATTCTAAGTGACATAAAAAGGGAATATATTGCAAGTACAGCAGAAAGTGAAAGATCAGAACTGTATAGTTAATTATGTCAGTATCAAGGGACTGCCTGTATTCCTCTGACACATAGATTATGGAGTGCCCTCTCCTGCTACTATAGCTTTGTGAGTCACAGAATCACTTCCTTCTTTCAGATGTGAATTTATATATACAAAACTTTGTATTTCCAGCAAAAATACTTCTTTATCTTGCTTCCAAATTCTTTCCCATCCCCTAGATATGTTCATTTCACATGTATAATTCGATAAAGCTATCATCTCTTGCTAAGATTTAAACTTGCCAGTTTACTTTGATTTAATTTCAGGGTTAGGAAATAATCCAATTTCTTTTCTTAGAGGCAAGGCATGACAACTAAACTTTCATCTATTTCTGAAACAAGTGTTGTCAAAACCAATAGGCTACATACTTTCAATAGAATTGCATAATAACATACAGCAACAAAAAATTATTCCAAAAGTTGTCCTCATTTAACAACAATTTACAAGTTAGGTAGAGCATGTCAGCGGATTTTGATTGGCTTACGATCACAGCGAACAGCGCAAATGGTAAGTCACAATAATGTCCAAATTCTAAAGTCTTGGCATTCTGGTGTAACTTGTCAGTCTGGTGGGTTTATGGCACACCGCCTATTGGCAGCGTCAGTGGAAGCGCACCTCATTAACAGGACGGGCCCAGAGGTATCCAAGAAGTGTTGGATAAATGATCCTTAGCTGGCTGTTAAGTTACACAATGAGGACCTCTGGTGGTAATTTGCAAAGCTTGTGGAAGTAGCCTAATGGAGCATAAGATGTGTTGCTATAAAATCATTTTATTAAAAAGGCGCTCAGTGAAGTTCGATACCGTTGACATTTAAAAGACATAAAGTTAACTGCAAACAGTCATGGATCTTAAATGTATGTATTCAAACTGTCAGAAAAATGTCTGCTTTCTAATTGTTCACTCCATGTAGCATATCACCAATTATCAAAAAATAAACAATATAATAATTTACATGAACAAATTAGTGATTTAGATAACAGCAACTGAACAGTTTGAACAGATGTACTTGATAGTGTAAGCAGCATGTCACTGGCTCAGAGACATTTTCACATCAGGAGGAGGAGATCTTGTTTAAAAAGTTCCTGAAATGGAAAAAATAATTACTCCTAAACATTGTGCATCAAAGTAAGACTTTGCCATATTTACAGAAGTAATTGAGTATAATTTGACCTAAGAGTGTATCTTTAAATACTTTTACCATTAACAATTATCATTATCATTACCATTACTTTGATGAATTGAGACTGTAATAAAAAGGAATACATCGTATAATCAATTCATTGAANGCATTCTGGTTTAACTAGTCAGTCTGGTGGGTTTATGGCACACCGCCTATTGGCAGCGTCAGAGGAAGCGCACCTCATTAACAGGACGGGCCCAGAGGTCTCCAAGAAGTGTTGGATAAATGATCCTTAGCTGGCTGTTAAATTACTAAATGAGGACCTCTGGTGGTAATTTGCAAAGCTTGTGGAAGTAGCCTAATGAGTTATAAGATGTGTTGTATGAAATCCATCCATCCATTATCTACTGCTAATCCCTGGGAGGGATTGCAGTGCCGCTTGTTGTATGAAATCATTTTATTTAAAAAAAGTTCAGTGAGGTTCGATACCGTTGACGTTCAAAAGACATACAGTTAAGTACAAACAGTCATGGATCTTAATTTTATATATTCAAACTGTAAGAACAATGTCTTCTTTCTAATTGTTCAATCCATGTAGCATATCAACAATAATCAATAAACAATATGATACTTTATGTGAAGAAATTAGTGATTTGGATAACATCAACTAAACAGTTTGAACGGATGTACTTGGTAGTGTAAGCACCATGTCACTTGCTCAGAGACATTTTCACATCAGAAGGAGGAGATCTTGTATAAAAAGTTCCTGAAATGGAAAAAAAAAATCATAAACAGTGTGCATCAAAAGTAAGACTTTGCCATATTTACAGAAGTAATTGAGTATAATTTGACTTAAGAGTGTATCTTTAAATACTTTTACCATTCACATCTATCATTATCATTACCATTACTTTGATAAATTGAGACTGTAATAAAAAAGAATACATTGTACAATCAATTCATTGAAAGGTTGTATTATCTATTGATACATTTTTTATCATTACAACTGTATTGTTCTATGCATTATGACTTAATATAAACAAGACCAACATGAATTAAAGACCAATGCAATGTTTTGTCATCATAGCATTCATTAACAATGTTTTATAGTTGTCATGGTGTGCAACAGTGTTACAATGTTCAAGGGGATAGTAACACTGGAATATTTCATTTCTGACTTTTGGCTGCATTATATCCCTAAACACGCTTACCTTTAGCCCTCATTTAGTTCCATGAAGAGACTGTAGAAGAGTAAACATATATTATATAACAGTATATTATTTTTTATTTATGGAGATTTCCTGGACTAGTCTTTTTATCATTTGCTTAGTCACTGACAGCGGGCTGCCGTGAAGCGTTTATGTTACAGCATGTAAAGTTCAGATGAGATGCAACAAAGCACTGTTATGTTGATCCTTTTACCAATACAACACATTACTAATCATATATCAGCGGTTTTATATGCTGGCGATACTTACTCGCCATGTGGGAGTGGTAAAGGTCTGAGGGGGAATAAGAATGAACCATATTAGGAAAGGAGCAAAGTGCACGTTTTACAATTCAGCTGCCAATGTCTGGTGTTGTTCTTCAGAAAGGCACTAGACATTTGTCAGGTGTAATGAACCACCAAACAATATCTTTAAATAATACCATTTGCCTTGTCAGGAACCACTAAATGCTTCATTCCATCATGACTTACCCGCTTCCTGAAGTCATCTCTCTAGGAGTACAATGTTTTCAATCTCTCTCTGGT
>BROE01000010.1:11099640-11113286 GCA_036571765.1 Plecoglossus altivelis | reverse complement strand
TGCCTCTTTGAACATGTTCCAGTCTGTGTCCTGGAAGCAGTCCCACCAGACTGACTAGTTAAACCAGAATGCCAAGACTTTAGAATATGGACATTATTGTGACTTATCATTTGCGCTGTTCGCTGTGATCGTAAGCCAATCAAAATCCGCTGACATGCTCTACCTAGGGGGTAAATTGCTGTTAAATGAGGACAACTTTTGTAATACATTTTTTTTCTAATTATAATGAAATGTTATTGAAAGTAAATAGCCTACTGATTTTGACAACACTTGTTTCAGAAATAGATGAAAGTTTAGCTGTCATGCCTTGTTGTTTGTTGCAGGTACGGCATAGCATGTTGTCTGCAACTGACGAAACAACGCAATAACATAGATTTATCTTCTCTGCGGTCTAATTGTGAAACAGGAGGTAGTCCCAGAAAATACTGTGTTTACATGAAGGCATAATAATAAGATAAATCAGGGCAATTCCGTTGGCTCGATATTTAAAGGTCCACTACTTCTGAACACAGAATATTCTCTGGCAGATTCTGCCAAATGAACAGAATGAAGTCTATTATTTTATTTCGCTTACTGTCGAAAGGTAGGCTATCAGAGGCATCAAGGCTGATTTCATTCACTGATCAAGCGTTTGTTCCAAGTAAGATAAGATGATGTCATGGTCTATCACGACACATGCATACATAAAGTAAAGGGGTCTAAAGTAAATAAAGTAGCGCAATGTCCATCTTATGTTCATTCCTATTGGTCAGATGAACATGTGGATAAGGTCACACAGAGAAAACGTACGTATTGTCATGTCTCACTGTTGAGCAATTAATTGACCCATTGACCAGCTGTACTGTACCATTACCTTCATCTCTCATTTCTGTCTGTGTCCACATACCTGGTATTTATACCTGTGTGACACTTTTTTGGTGGCTCCATTCATACTGGTTTTCTTTTTGTGGAAAATGGTAAATATGGCAAAGTCTTATTTTTGATGCACACCATTTATGATGAATTATTTTTCCCATTTCAGGGACTTCTTAAACAAGATCTCCTCCTGATGTGAAAATGTATCTGAGCCAGTGACATGGTGCTTACACTACCAGGTACATCTGTTCAAACTGTTCAGATGCTGTTATCTAAATCACTAATTTCTTCATGTAAATTATCATATTGTTTATTTTTTATAATTGATGATATACATGGAGTGAACAATTAGAAAACAGACATTGTTCTGACTGTTAGAATACATAAAATTAAGATCCATGACTTTTTGTAGTTACCTGTATGTCTTTTAAATGTCAACGGTATCGAACCTCACTGAACGCTTTTTTATAAAATGATTTTATACAACACATCTTATGCCTCATTAGGCTACTTCCACAATCTTTGCAAATTACCACCAGAGGTCCTCATTGTGTAACTTAACAGCCAGCTAAGGATAATTTATCCAACACTTCTTGGAGACCTCTGGGCCCGTCCTGTTAATGAGGTGCGCTTCCTCTGACGCTGCCAATAGGCGGTGTGTCATAAACCCACCAGACTGACTAGTTACACCAGAATGCCAAGACTTTAGAATATGGACATTATTGTGACTTACCATTCGCGCTGTTCGCGGTGATCGTAAGTCAATCAAAATCCGCTGACATGCTCTACCTAACTTGTAAATTGCTGTTAAATGAGGACAACTTTTGGAATAACTTTTTGTTGTTGTATGTTATCATGCAATTCTATTGAAAGTATATAGCCTATTGGTTTTGACAACACTTGTTTCAGAAATAGATGAAAGTTTAGTTGTCATGCCTTGTTGTTTGTTGCAGGTATGGCATGTCGTCTGCAAGTGACGAAACAACGCAAAAACAGATTTATCTTCTCTGCGGTCTAATTGTAAAACAGGAGGTAGTCTCGGAAAATACTGTGTTTACAGGAAGGCATAATAATAAGATAAACCAGGGCAATTCCGTTGGCTCGATATTTAAAAGTCCACTACTTCTGAACACAGGATATTCTCTGGCACATTCTGCCGAATAAACAGAATGAAGTCTATTATTTTATTTCGCATTTACATAAAGTAAAGGGGTCTGTAGAAAAGTAGCACAATGTTCATCTTCTGTTCTTTCCTATTGGTCAGATGAACATGTGGATAAGGTCACACAGAGAAAATGTAAGTATTGTCATGTTTCACTGTCACTAATAATATGTATCTATTCTTCGCACATGTACAATACTCTATGCACATGCACATCGGTAAGTATTCGTACAGTTTGTATAGTTTGTATCCTGTTTAGTTTATGTATAGGAGAAATGTTATATTTATTTTAAATTGTTTGTTGTTAAACTGTACTGTTAAATGTCTGTACTTATGTAGCACCGTGGCTCTGTGAGACACGACATTTCGTTCCACTGTATGCACCCGCATGTAGCGGAATGACAATAAAGCACAACTTGAACTTAACTTGAGCATTTAATTGACCCATTGACCAGCTGTACTGTAAAATTACCTTCATCTCTCATTTCTGTCTGTGTCCACAGACCTGGTAATTATACCTGCTTGTGCCACTTTCGTGGTGGCTGTAGTCATACTTGTTTTAGTTTTGTAGAAAAAAAGGTAAGAAAGAAATAGGATTATTTCCTAACCCTGAAATTAAATCAAAGTAAACTGGCAAGTTTAAATCTTAGCAAGAGTTGATAGCTTTGTCGAATTATACATGTGAAATGAACATATCTAGGGGATGGGAAAGAAATTGGAAGCAAGACAAAGAAGTATTTTTGCTGGAAATACAAAGTTTTGTATATATAAATTTACATCTGAAAGAAGGAAGTGATTCTGTGACTCACAAAGCTATAGTAGCAGGAGAGGGCACCCCATAATCTATGCGTCAGAGGAATGCAGGCAGTCCCTTGATACTGACTAATAAACTATACAGTTCTGATCTTTCACTTTCTGCTGTACTTGCAATATATTCCCTTTTTATGTCACTTAGAATCTGCAGATTTAGATGTAAAATGTATAAGACTAACATTTGGTGGAGAGTATTGAAACTGGAGGAATTTGGTAAGAGATTTAGTAAAAGAGTTATGGTGAGCTGTCATCATCAACACAGGGAAAGTCCTGTTTGGACAGGTGAGTAAAGCACATTGGTTCTCTGTATAAACGTGCTGTACGGCTCAGCATCATTCACCACCTAAAAGACACATGCACAGAAGTCTCACTCATCTATCAACCAACACGACAAAGTATAAAAACATCTCATGTACTCATGCAACATTTAAAGGCGTAATCATTGACATTATATCCTGAAGTACTGCAAAATCACTCAAGCTCATAGAAACATAATGATTTACTTGAGACACTTGGGGAGGGACATCGTTTTTCTGGCATAGTTTCCTTTTGGGGAAAAAAGGAAAAGAAAAGTATGACTGTGTAACAATGTCTCTAACACTGTTTGTCTGCTTTAAGGGGTATGAAAATACTACTCATAACCGCAATGACAAACTAGATGAGAACTGAAAAGGCCTATAGTTGTGGTGGAGACATATAACCTGTTCCACACCCAACCAAAGAAAGATCATTTATCTCTTTCTGTATGTCTTCAAGGTGCCATCTCTAATTATACCTTGGCATGTGCATTGTGTTTGAAACACATAAAATGCGTTTACTGCATTAGTGCAAGAGTAAATGGTGTGGTCATTAACATAGGAAGATCATCTGTTGACTATGTTGACAGAACGAGTCGTCTTTGTCATCCTTATCCTTATATTTTCCAGTGAGCTAATCTCTTACCGCAGATGTATTTTCTTCAGAGTTACTCCAAACAAGATAACAGCAACCATGGTCACTGACAAACCTCCCATCATCATCGTCACTTTAGGGATGGTGCCTTTCTCAGTCATGCGCGCATGAGATTCTACGTCCAGAAAACAAGGTTTAGTGTTTTACACTATGTATGTTTATCTTGTTCAGATCAATAATAAATTACAGCATAATAATCCTATGAATGAGAACTTGATGACAGACTGTACAGAGTAAGTTGAACACAAAACATAACACAATGCAGTAGCAGCAGTACATACCTTTAATCAATGGAACACTTACCCTTATAAAAAACATTGATTTTTATGGTGTTTGTTCCTCCGTGAAAGACACAATGACATGAGTAAATCCCTTCATCAGATTGAGTCGGATGTATGAACTGTAAAAATGTTCTTCCCTTCTCTATGTGCACGGTGACACTGGAGTTACAAGCTCGGTCAGTTTGATTACTATCGAATCGATATGAAATTTCATATCTATATGTCGAATTATTCACTGTCTCTTTCTTACAACTGACAATGGTCATGTTCACCATTGATTGGTCAGTGCATATAGGAGTGGAATTCGACATTTCTGAGAGCACAACATGTATAGTTTCTGTAAAAAAAGACAAACTGCCATTATTAGTGGATGACAGGATAAACTTGTAATACTCTTTTTTCAACTCATATTAGTGAAGACCAACTGTGCATGGATCTACTGTAGTTTTTATATGCACTATCTCTGTGTTTCTGTGTTCAAAGGTGTCAATTCAAAACATTTTCTCAAGGTTCTTGCTCAGTCAATGTGTCTACAGTATCTACATGCAGACCAATCTTAAGTTACAAAGAAAAAGCACAGAACACCAGCACACATTTGGGAATCATTTAAGCGAAACTATTATCTGGACTTACCCTCAATGGCTGTGTACATTCCCCACAACTCCAAAAGCACAGCAAACCGGAATGCATTTTTCCACATTCTACCTAGTTAAACCAACAAACCACTATGTTATTTTATGGACCACTCTGGGTGTTAACTCCAAGTTTCAGGCTGAATATTGATTTGAAGAGCAAGAAACCTTCACGTTTTCACAAGCGTCATCAGCCCAACACAATAGGTAAGAGTGGAAACTTGACTGCTTTTTTTCTGACCTACAAAACACATTTAGAAATTTGTGCAGGAGGAAGTGGTATTTGATGAACTGAGGTGTAAAATGTCTCTGGTTCTGTAACTATATAACGAGGGGGTAGATAGCTGTGCAGCCCTGGTAATGACTATTCACTCCACAGTATGTTTATTTTCAGTTTTAGCAACATTAGCAAAACCACAATGTTCTTGATAACTCAGGCTAAGTGTGCAAAGTCACTACCATTAATAATTAATGAGACAACATTGTATTTGTCCATTCTAAATGTCACCGTAAACAATTTAGGTGGAACATGGTTCTGTGATTATCAGATCAGACTGATCGCTTCAGATCAGCAAACGGTGTAAATGGGTGAAGCATTAAAATAGCATGAAAAGTATTTGAATGTTCAGAAGACACGATTGCACTCTTCTCTCTACGAACGGCTCCTTCATCACTGAGACTCCCGTCTTTGATTGGTTGGTCGGTGCTCTGCCCTTTAACATTACATCCATGTTGCATACACGGGTCCTACTCTCTCCATGGTCAGGTGCTTCTACTGTGCATTGTCCCCAGTGTACAACATGTAGAAAGCAGAGAACCCCAAGCCTGTCAGCGCCGTCACCATGGCTGCCAGTGCTGTCACCATGGCGGTCAGAAGCTTCTGCGACCACAGGCATCGCTCCAACTTCTGCTCCAGCCTGGTGCTGCTGGCCAACATGTGTATGAGCTGCAGGGGACAGAGGATACAAGGAATGGCTCATTCAACAACGCTAAACACAGCAGTTCAGATAGGATCTAAAATGCTTTGTCTCCTCTGTTTTCATCAACCATTTACCTTACAAGTCATTGATAACACAGTATGTCGTACGTGCATATAAAGTGTCTCTCTACACTAGGATTAAGAGTATGGTCGTGTTTGACAGTACAGACTAATACAGGCTTCATAACTCACACTTCATAAACACTCTCCAAATGCTAAATATCCTCAAAACACTTCACAAGTACCGCTTGCACTGGGTAACTCACAGTAGTGTGCATGTCTTGGTGCCCATTGGTCTCCTGTATTTTGGGCTGCTGTTTCTGGGTGCTCCTAACTGGGCTGAGGGCAGGGTTAAGGTCCTCTAGGATGTGACACTGCAGTCTACAAGCACAGACAAGCACTTTATCAGTGCACATCTGAGATATTGTTGTCTTTCGAGACACATAAAACAACAAACGCAGTCCAAACGTTTTCCATTATTGGCATCTTCTATAGTTGGGCACTTGGTGTTTGTGTTTATTAGTCGTAATAAATGTCACCTGTGCTCCATTATTTTGTTTCGTTGGATGCCTTTCCAGAAGGAAGCCTGGTCTGGGCCTGTTCTACTGTTCTGCTCCATCTCTGCAGCCATGATCAAGAAACGGTCCAGAGGCGAGGGCACATAAGCTGCACAGCCAATCAGAAGACATGCAATCAGGTCCAACTGCCAATCAGAAATAAACTGCAACTCTCAGATTGTTGTCCCTTTTCTGTAGGACTTTACAGATCAGGAATGGGATAGATGAAGCACCTCCATGCAGGGAGACCATGATCTCTACTTTGGTCCCTGGCTCACAGCTACTGCTGCTGGGCTTCACCCTGAACTTGCTTGGGGCTGTTGTGCATACCAAAATCATAGATAGGAGGGTTGTTACATAAGCCAAATATACACGCATGGATACATTTATGTTCACACATCCGTACATGAATATAGAGAACATCAGTGAAGTCATTATTGTAGGGAAACTTCATTCCTTTTTGTTACTACTTCAGTACTGAATTTGTAACTAAATTAGTTGCAAGCATTTAAGAAACAACGTGATATTTGTTTGCTTCCTTGTTGTGTACACCTTCCTGGTATTGTTTTTCTTGTGATCGGATGCACATGGATGAACATAGGTCCAGTGTGTATTTACAGAGGGACTTTCTAGAGACACTTGAGCAAGACTTACCTTAAAGGCCACTGGGTTGTTGGTGACATTATTAAGGACAATCAGACATTTCTTCTCGCTCTCCTGAGAGCCAAAGGACAGCTTTTCAGAAGGACTGTAGCAGGAAAATTAACATAAAATAACATTATTAATTATGCTCAAATTAAATGATGAGAAAATGAACATTAAATGATGAAAACCCCACTACTATGCTTTCATTTTCTTTCTCTCTTTGGACAATTCAAAAACAAGCTGTTACAGTTTGTGGCTCACTCTGCAAAAACACGTGGTACACCACAGTCCTTATGCTGACTTAATGAAGTTTGCAGGACATACGGTACACAGTGCATGCACCTGCAAATTCTATTTTGTGCAAGACTGCAAAGTTTTCGAATCGGAAAGTGTGGAACTTCAATGCAACCTTCAATACAATGTAGGCAAACCTCCTATGGCCTAAAGCATAGTGATACTGCACTACACCTCAGTAATGATGTAGAATACAGGCAAAAATATGTTTAACACTGTACATGCATACTGCATAGGGACCAACAGAAGTCATAAATGGGAAGAAAATGAGTGAAGTATGTAACCTCAGAGTCAGACTCTAACCTGACATGGAGCAAAGATCCTTTCCAAGTGGTCGTGGGTCTCCGAGCTGTTCTGACTCTGGTCCCAGCATCCATGTCCCCATCCTCAGCAAAGGACACCTGCTCCTCCAGATGGACAGAGGTGGAGGACAAATACCTCTGTAATCTATGTGCTATGATATGCAAACATCTATGCTAGGCTATTATCTTTGATAGCTACATATGAATGAATGAGGCTCTGAACAAGATGGCCTGTTGGATGAGGGCATGAAGGGTGGCACCTTTTTGGGGATGACGGCTGACTCTGCCCTCTCACCCTCCTGCTCTTCATCTTTCACCTCCATCTCGTCCTCATGTCCAGGGTCAGATATGGACGGTTGGAAGTCATCATCAGGCAGCGGTGGATAGCTGTATTTGAAGGAGTCCTATGAATTAGACATCGACAGAAGAGCTCCTTTAAGCCAAACCAGCCAAGTTTGAAATTCAAGAAACTCAGAAGCGATTACATTCTTTTAATGCAACTCACATTTTCCCCCAAACCTTTCCAACGAGTGTATTATGAGTGTTGTATGCTGTCAGCAAAGACGGCTGTAAGTTGTCTGTTGCGTCGATGAGAATACAGACCCTTTAAATGTAATACTATGTCATTCATAGCTGTGGCTACATGCTAAACAGGCTAAATGTGTGAGGCTAGATGTGTGAACAAATGTAGATTTTGATCCAATGGGCAGGAGCAGATATCACCATTCATTTAAACGAACAAATGTTTCGACGAGCATAAACGTGTGGTCTGAACAATATACAGAGCAGAAAGTAGATGTGGAGTCTACGTAGATACTGCTCACGTGTGTCTGGTACTGCAGCAGCTGGAGAACATACCGTTCCTCCCATGTAAGATGGTAGGTGTTCTACGTCAACGTAAGTCTGGATGTCACTCTTGGAGACAAACTTCATCTTGTCTATGGCATCTGGGTCAAGCCAGGCCTGGATGACCTTCCAAGCAGCTAGAGTGTTGATCATAGGACCAGGATAACAAACTGAGAACTGCGATACTACCAGTGCAAATGGTGGTTATTGAGATGGGCAGGTCAGCATGGTCTTACATAGACTTAATTTAACTTTAAAAACCTGAACATACACCTGGAGCAGTGGGCCCAGTATATGCTCCAGCGCCCGGGAAGCAATTGGGGTTCGGTGCCCTTGCTCAAGGGCACCTCAGTCATGGTATGGAAGGCAGAGAGAGTGCTGTTATCTCCACCTTCAATTCCTGCAGGTGCGAGAATTGAGTCAACAGCTTGCAGGTTACAAGCCTGACTCCCTAACCATCAGGCCACGACTCCCCCATGTATTGATAGATCAATAGATAATACAACCCTCAATTAATTGATTGTACGATGTATTCCTTGTTATTACAGTCTCAATTCATCAAAGTAATGGTAATGATAATGATAATTGTGATTGTAAAAGTATTTAAAGATACACTCTTAAGTCAAATTATACTCAATTACTTCTGTAAATATGGCAAAGTCTTACTTTTGATGCACACTGTTTATGATTAATTATTTTTTCAATGTCAGGAACCTTTTAAACAAGATCTCCTCCTTCTGATGAAAAAATGTCTCTGAGCCAGTAATATGGTGCTTACACTACCTAGTATATCTGTTCAAATTGTTCAGTTGCTGTTATCTAAATCACTAATTTCTTCACATAAATTATTATATTGTTTATTTTTTATAATTGATGATATACATGGAGTGAACAATTAGAAAACAGACATTGTTCTGACTGTTAGAATACATGACTTTTTGTAGTTAACTGTATGTCTTTTAAATGTCAACGGTATCGAACCTCACTGAACGCTTTTTAAATAAAATGATTGTATACAACACATCTTATGCCTCATCAGGCTACTTCCACAATCTTTGCAAATTACCACCAGAGGTCCTCATTTCGTAACTGGCAAGCCAGCCTAGGATCATTTATATAACACTTTTGGAGACCTCTGGGCCCGTCTTGTTAATGAGGTGCGCTTCCTCTGACGCTGCCAATAGGCGGTGTGCCATAAACCCACCAGACTGACCAGTTACACCAGAATGCCAAGTCTTTAGAATATGGACATAATTGTGACTTACCATTTGCGCTGTTCGCGGTGATCTTGGGCCAATCAAAATCCGCTTACATGCTCTACCTAACGGGTAAGTGGCTGTTATATGAGGACACCTTTTGGAATTAAAATGTTTTTGTATGTTATTATGCAATTCTATTGAAAGTATATAGCCTACTGGTTTAGACAACACTTGTTTCAGAAATAGATGAAAGTTTAGGTGTCATTAGTTGTTGTTTGTTGCAGGTACGGCATAGCATGTCGTCTGCAAGTGACAAAACAACGCAAAAACAGATTTATCTTCTCCACGGTCTAATTGTAAAACAGGAGGTAGTACCGGGAAATACTGTGTTTACAGAAAGCCATAGTAATAAGATAAACCAGGGTAATTCCGTTGGCTCGATATTTGAAGGTCCACTACTTCTGAACACAGAATATTATCTGGCACACTGCCGAATGAACAGAATGAAGTCTGTTATTTTATTTTGCTTACTGTAGAAAGGAAGGCTAATTATACATTTATATAGTTTAATCGAGTCATGATGATGTCCATTTACAAAGACCAATTTAAAATGGGTCCTCTCAAATAAATCTGGAATATACATTGCATTTCTACAGCATTGTCGGTCAACGTCGTGGCCAATGGAGACACGACGTCGGTCTTCGGCGAAGACTCATCGTTCAGCTGTACACTAGGGGGATTCGACAGGTGTTCTACAGGTAACTTGGCAGAGGTTGTTTTCAGAAGACTCCATGGAGAACTTGGCAACATTTACTAAACGATTTGGAACTCAGATCATCAGCCCACACCAGGGAAGAGTAATTCTCACAAAGGCATCTCTCAACTCAACGTCTATAATCGTAAAGAACCTAACATGTAAAGACGAGGCTTGCTACATATGTAGCTTTAATGTTTATCCCAGTGGATCTATACGGAAGCAGACCTGACTTACTGTACAAGGTATTTAACTGAAAAGGGCTCAATTCACCTATTTCACTGGATTTTTACGCATATATTTCCAGTCTAGATGTGCATTACGGTAGTGGTAGCAATAGTGTTATTTAAATTGTGAGGGCCGATATTGTGAAACAGGTGTTGGAATAAAAATTTTAGGTTTACATGTGGTAATGATTTAATCAAATTCTCTATTTTCAAACATAATGATTTCTTTCTCAATAATTGATTATGTTTAATAGATTTATTGTGTCTGAATAAATTGAGAAAAGTGCATGGATAGACTATATGGAAAGTTATATAGGAAAACATAATTGTGTAATATAGATTATATTTATATTTATGATATATTACAACACATACCCATCCATACTGTATGTTTGTGTGTATCTATGTCCGTGTGAAGAATGAGTATTTTAATAGATCCTTTCACTTTCGAAAAGGAAGAGGAGGACTTACAGAGGCAGACGTTACTATGGGCGGGAAATATCACAATGCTCGGATCACACGTTTTCCTTTTTGTTCTGCTTCTGTTTCCAACAATTAAACTAATTTCTTTCTTTTAAAATGAAATGTACTGTGTGTAATGTTAGTGAATAGATATGCTATTTAAACGAACCTGACCCAGTACCTTTATCTGTAGTCTTTGTTCTTTTAATGCAAAAACACTTGGACGCCTGAGCATGAATATTGGCCAATGATAAATACTTAATTACTACTTAAGTACTTATTTATTTAAGAACTTGTTATTGTTGACGTTCTCATTTTATAGTTGAATGGTCAGTATAGCTATTTCTGTAACTTCACACAGAGTACCTTGAGTCTGCGCAAACTCCTCATGAAGTCATTGTTAACCTTGGAGAGGATGTCGACCTTAACTGCAAGTTTCAACAACAGCTGGAGGTTGTTCAGGTCACTTGGCATAAAGAGGATGCAAAAATGATACAAAATGTGGGCACCTATAATGAACGCTTTGGTCCTGTGATCAACCCTCCTTTCAAGGGGAAGGTAGAGTTTAGGACCCCTGGACTGCACAACAGTTCTATTGTTGTCCGGAATGTGACACAGAAGGATGAATGTTGTTATAAGTGTCTGTTTATCACCTTCCCACACAAAGACATCTCTGAGAAGCACTGCATCAAAGTCCATGGTAACATTTTCTTTATAAATATGTCAATTCCCTGTCTTTCATCATTAATATTGGTTTCATACATTTGAATTATACAATTATTGACACCACTGCTCTTGTTGGTCCATAGAGCTGTATGAACCCTATCTCTTCACAACACCAACAAACAACAGCAAAGACAACTCATCCGTTTCCTGCTCTGCCACCGGACGGCCTGCTCCAATTGTGACGTGGGACATCCCTGAACATCTCCCTCTTTTAAACTCCAGCACTGTCCACGTGTCTCAACCCAATGGAACCATCACTGTCATCTCAACCGTCAGTGTGGAAGTGGTCAGAGACACGTGGGTTAAGTGTGTGGCATCACAGCCTCCAGGAGGGAGCAGCAAAGAGGCATCCAGGCTGATTTCAGTCACTGATCAAGCGTTTGTTCCAAGTAAGAGAAGATGATGTCATGGTCTATCATGACATATGCATACATAAAGTAAAGGGGTCTGTTGAAAAGTAGAGCAATGTTCATCTTATGTTCTTTCCTATTGGTCAGATGAACATGTGGATAAGGTCACACAGAGAAATCGTAAGTATTTTCATGTTTCACTGTTGAGCATTTAATTGACTCATTGACCAGCTGTACTGTACCATTACCTTCATCTCTCATTTCTGTCTGTGTCCACAGACCTGGTAATTATACCTGTGTGTGCCACTTTTGAGGTGGCTGTAGTCATACTGGTTTTAGTTTTGTGGAAAAAAAGGTAAGAAAAGAAATAGGATTATTTCCTAACCCTGAAATTAAATCAAAGTAAACCAGGCAAGATTAAAGCTTAGCAAGACAACTATACAAACTCAATGCAAATGAATACATCTCTCAGACAACGCAGTCACACACAGTGATGACACCTGGGGTCAGAGGGTGACATTGGCATACACTTTACATCTGGTTTGTTTGACACAGAAAGTCCTCCAATACCACCTGCACAGATGAAAACATTGTCACTCCTACAAAGATGTCGCCGGGATGCCAGTAAGTCATGATGAATGAAAGCATTTAGTGGTCCTGACAAGACAAATGGTCAATGATTTAAGAATATTGTTTGTTGGATTCATTAACCGACAAATGTCAGTGCCTTTCTGAAGAACAACACCAGACATGGCAGCTGAACTGTAAAACAGGCACTTTGGCTCCTTTCCTAATATGGTTCATTCTTATTCCCCCTCAGATTCTTTACCACTCCACAGGGCGAGTAAGTATGCCAGCATATACAAACCGCTGATATATGATATAGTTAACTGTGTTGTATTTGGTAAAGATCGACATTACACTGTGCTTTGTTGCATCTCATCTGAACTTTACATGCTGTAACATAAACGCTTCACGGCAGCCCGCTGTCCTTAGATTGCAGCATTGCGTAACCTCAGATACATAACATGCAGTACATGTGTGATATTTCAAGGCATATATTAAAGTCATTTTTGTTTTCAGCATGTCTGTGACTAAGCGAATGATAAATAGGTGAGCCATCCTCCTTGATTCTGTCAAATCTCTTATGTTTTATGACAACACGCATTTGTCAACAACTTAATAATCTTTTTTTTCAGGACACAATCCCCAAGTTCGACTGATGGCTGCCAAAGAGTGTAAGCTGTTTTCTTTTTATTTTATCATCTTTACTCTTTAAGATAGAAAGTGAATGGTGTTTCGGGCAACAGTATTCAAGGTGATTATATTCCTAATCTAATAGGCGGTACCACTGTTTGATTAGACTAGTCCAGTTAATGCCCATAAATGAACAATAATATACTGTATGTTTACTGTTCTACAGTCTCTTCAGTAAATGAAATGAGGGCTAAAGGTAAGCGTGTTTAAGGACATAATAAAGCCAATGGTCAGAAATGAAATATTCCAGTGTTACTATCCCCTTGAACATTGTAACACTGTTGCACACCATGACTACTATAAAACATTGTTAATGAATGCTATGGAGACAAAACACTGCATTGGCCTTCAATT
>BROE01000010.1:11086807-11099140 GCA_036571765.1 Plecoglossus altivelis | reverse complement strand
GTTAACAATGACTTCATGAGGAGTTTCCGCCGACTCAAGGTACTCTGTGTGAAGTTACAGAAATAGTAATACTTACCATTCAACTATAAAATGAGAATATCAACAAAAACAAGTTCTTAAGTAAATAAGTACTTAAGTAGTAATTAAGTATTTATCATCGGCCGTTAGTCATGCTCAGGCGTCCAAGTGTTTGCATTAAAAGAACAAAGACTACAGATAAATGTACTAGGTCAGGTTCGTTTGAATAGCATTCAATAACATTACACACAGTAAATTTCATAAAAAAATTTAAAAAAATAGTTTACCTGTTGGAAACAGAAGCAGAACAAAAAAGAAACCATGTGATCGGAGCATTGTTACTTTTCAAATGTTCCCGCATATATTGACGTCATCCTCTGTAAGTCCTCCTCTTCCTTTTCGAAAGTGAAAGGATCTATTAAAATATTCATTCTGCACACGGACATAGACACACACAAACATACAGTATGTATGAGTATGTTGTGTAATATATCATGAATATAAATAAAATCTATATTACACAATTATGTTTTCATACATAACTTTACATATAGCCTATCCATGCACTTTTCTCAACTTATTCAAACTTAATAAATCTATTAAACATAAACAATTATTGAAAAAACATGATGTAATGAAAATAGAGAATTTGATTAAATCATTACCACATGTCAACCTCCGATTCTTATTTAAACACCTGTTCCACAATATCGGCCCTCACAATGTAAATAACACTATTGCTACCTCTACCGTAATGCACAGCCAGGACTGTAAACATATGCGGAAAAGTCCAGTGAAATAGGTGAATTGTGCCCTTGTCTGTTAAATACCTTGTACAGAGAGGCAGGTCTGCTCCCGTATAGATCGACTGGGATAAACATTAAAGCTACATATGTAGCAAGCCTCGTCGTTCCATGTTAGGTTCTTTACGATTATAGACGTTGAGATGTGCCTTTTTGAGAATTACTCTTCCCTGGTGTGGGCTGATGATTTGAGTTCCAAACCGTTTACTAAATATTGCCAAGTTCTCCACGGAGTCGTCTGAAAACAACCTCTGCCAAGTTACCTGTAGAACACCTGTCGAATCCCCTAGTGTACAGCTGAACGATGAGTCTTCGCCGAAGACCGACGTCGTGTCTCCCATGGCCACGACGTTGGCCGACAGTGCTGTAGAAATGCAATGTTTATTGCAGTTTTATTTGGGAGGACCCATTTGAAATTGGGCTTTGTAAATGGACATCATCATGACTCGATTAAACTATATAAATGTAGAATTAGCTTACCTTTCGACAGTAAGCGAAATAAAATAATAGACTTTTTCTCTTCATTCGGCAGTGTGCCAGATAATGCTATGTGTTTAGAAGTAGTGGACCTGTAAATATCGAGCCAATGGAATTGCCCTGGTTTATCTTATTATTATGCCTTCCTGTAAACACAGTATTTTCCGGGACTACCTCCTGTTTTACAATTAGACCGCAGAGAAGATAAATCTGTTTTTGCGTTGTTTCGTCAGTTGCAGACGACATGCTATGCCGTACCTGCAACAAACAACAAGGAATGACAACTAAACTTTCATCTATTTCTGAAACAAGTGTTGTCAAAACCAATAGGCTACATACTTTCAATAGAATTGCATAATAACATACAGCAACAAAAAATTATTCGAAAAGTTGTCCTCATTTAACAGCAATTTACAAGTTAGGTAGAGCGGATTTTGATTGATTTACGATCACAGCGAACAGCGGGAATGGTAAATCACAATAATGTCCATATTCTAAAGTCTTGGCATTCTAGTGTAACTAGTCAGTCTGGCGGGTTTATGGCACACCGCCTATTGGCAGCGTCAGAGGAAGCGCACCTCATTAACAGGACGGGCCCAGAGGTCTCCAAGAAGTGTTGGATAAATGATCCTTAGCTGGCTGTTAAGTTACACAATGAGGACCTCTGGTGGTAATTTGCAAAGCTTGTGGAAGTAGCCTAATGAGTTATAAGATGTGTTGTATACAATCATTTTATTAAAAAATAGTTCAGTGAGGTTCGATACCGTTGACATTTAAAAGACATACAGTTAACTACAAAAAGTCATGGATCTTAATTTGATGTATTCTAACAGTCAGAACAATGTCTGTTTTCTAATTGTTCACTCCATGTAGCATATCATCAATTATTTAAAAAAACCAATATAATAATTTATGTGAAGACATTAGTGATTTAGATAACAGCAACTGAACAATTTGAACAGATNCGGTCTAATTGTAAAACAGGAGATAGTCCCGGAAAATACTGTGTTTACAGGACAGCATAGTAATAAGATAAACCAGGGCAATTCCGTTGTCTCGATATTTAAAGGTCCACTACTTCTGAACACAGAACATTATCTGACCACCGAATGAAGAGAAAAAGTCAGTTATTTTATTTCGCTTACTGTCGAAAGGTAGGCTAATTGTACATGTATATAGTTTAATCGAGTCATGATGATGTCCATTTACAAAGCTCAATTTTTGTGTCCTCCCAAATAAAATTGCAATAAACAACATTTCTACAGCACTGTCGGCCAACGTCGTGGCCAATGGAGACACGACGTCGGTCTTCGGCGAAGACTCATCGTTCAGCTGTACACTAGGGGGATTCGACAGGTGTTCTACAGGTAACTTGGCAGAGGTTGTTTTAGACAACTCCGTGGAGAACTTGGCAACATTTAGTAAACTATTTGGAACTCAAATCATCAGCCCACACCAGGGAAGAGTAATTCTCACAAAGGCATCTCTCAATTCAACGTCTATAGACTTAAAAAACGTAACATGGAACGACGAGGCTTGCTACATATGTAGCTTTAATGTTTATCCCAGTGGATCTATACGGAAGCAGACCTGCCTCACTGTACAAGATATTTAACTGACAAGGGCACAATTCACCTATTTCACTGGATTTTTTCGCAGATATTTACAGTCCTAGATGTGCATTACCGTAGTGGTAGCAATAGTGTTAATTGCATTGTGAGGGCCGATATTGTGAAACAGGTGTTTAAATAAAAATTGCAGGTTGACATGTGGTAATGATTGAATCAAATTCTCTATTTTCATTACATCATGTTTTCTTTCTCAATAATTGTTTATGTTTAATAGATTTATTGTGTCTGAATAAATTGAGAAACGTGCATGGATAGACTATATGGAAAGTTATGTATGAAAACATAGTTGTGTAATATAGATTTTATTTATATTTATGATATATTACACAACAAACCCATCCATAATGTATGTTTGTGTGTGTCTATGTCCGTGTGCAGAATTAGTATTTAAACAGAAAGATCCTTTCACTTTCGAAAAGGAAGAGGAGGACTTACAGAGGCAGACGTCAATATGGGCGGAAAAGATCACAATGCTCCGGTCACACGTTTTCCTTTTTGTTCTGCTTCTTTTTCCAACAGGTAAACTAATTTCATTCTATTTAAATGAAATGTACTGTGTGTAATGTTAGTGAATAGATATGCTATTTAAAGGAACCTGACCCAGTACATTTATCTTTAGTCTTTGTTCTTTTAATGCAAAAACACTTGGACGCCTGAGCATGACTAACGGCCGATGATAAATACTTAATTAGTACTTAAGTACTTATTTACTTCAGAACTTTTTATTGTTGACATTATCATTTTATAACTAAATGGTAGGTATGACTATTTCTGTAACTTTATACAGGGTACCTTGAGTCGGCGCAAACTCCTCATGAAGTCATTGTTAACCTTGGAGAGGATGTCCACCTTACCTGCAAGTTTCAACAACAGCTGGAGGTTGTTCAGGTCACTTGGCATAAAGAGTGTGCAAAAATGTTACAACGTGTGGGCGCCTATAATGAACGCTTTGGTCCTGTGATCAACCCTCCTTTCAAGGGGAAGGTAGAGTTTAGGACCCCTGGACTGCACAACAGTTCTATTGTTGTCAGGAATGTGACACAGAAGGATGAGTGTTGTTATAAGTGTCTGTTTATCACCTTCCCACACAAAGACATCTCTGAGAAGCACTGCATCAAAGTCCATGGTAACATTTTCTTTGTAAATATGTCAATTCCCTGTCTTTCATCATTAATATTGGTTTCATACATTTGAATTATACAATTATTGACACCACTGCTCTTGTTGGTTCATAGAGCTGTATGAACCCAAACTCCTCACAACACCAACAAACAACAGCGAAGGCAACTCATTCTTTTCCTGCTCTGCCACCGGAAGGCCTGCTCCAATTATGACGTGGGACATCCCTGAACATCTCCCTCTTTTAAACTCCAGCACTGTCCACGTGCCTCAACCCAATGGAACCATCACTGTCATCTCAACCGTCAGTGTGGAAGTGGTCAGAGACACGTTGGTTAAGTGTGTGGCATCACAGCCTCCAGGAGGGAGCAGCAAAGAGGCATCCAGGCTGATTTCAGTCACTGATCAAGCGTTTGTTCCAAGTAAGAGAAGATGATGTCATGGTCTATCATGACATATGCATACATAAAGTAAAGGGGTCTGTTGAAAAGTAGAGCAATGTTCATCTATGTTCTTTCCTATTGGTCAGATGAACATGTGATTAAGTTCACACAGAGAAATCGTAAGTATTTTCATGTTTCACTGTTGAGCATTTAATTGACCCATTGACCAGCTGTACTGTACCATTACCTTCATCTCTCATTTCTGTCTGTGTCCACAGACCTGGTAATTATATCTATGTGTGCCACTTTCTTGGTGGCTGTAGTCATACTGGTTTTAGTTTTGTGGAAAAAAAGGTAAGAAAAGAAATAGGATTATTTCCTATCCCTGAAATTAAATCAAAGTAAACCAGGCAAGATTAAAGCTTAGCAAGAAAACTATACAAACTCAATGCAAATGAATACATCTCTCAGACAACGCTGTCACACACAGTGATGACACCTGGGGTCAGAGGTTGACATTGGCATGCACTTTACATGTGGTTTGTTTGACACAGAAAGTCCTCCAATAACTCCTGCAAAGATGAAAACATTGTCACTCCTACAAAGATGTCGCCGGGACGCCAGTAAGTCATGATGAATGAAAGCATTTAGTGGTCCTGACAAGGCAAATGGTCAATGATTTAAAGATATTGTTTGGTGGATTCATTAACCGACAAATGTCAGTGCTTTTCTGAAGAACAACACCGGACATGGCAGCTGAATTGTAAAACAGGCACTTTGGCTCCTTTCCTAATATGGTTCATTCTTATTCCCCCTCAGAACCTTTACACTCCACATGGCGAGTAAGTATGCCAGCATATACAAACCGCTGATATATGATATAGTTAACTGTGTTGTATTTGGTAAAGATCAACACTACACTGTGCTTTGTTGCATCTCATCTGAACTTTACATGCTGTAACATAAACGCTTCATGGCAGCCCGCTGTCCTTAGAGGGCAGCATCGCGTAACATCAGATACATAACATGCAGTACATGTATGATATTTCAAGGCATATATTAAAGTCATTTTTGTTTTCAGCACATCTGTGACTAAGAGAAATGTAAATAGGCGAGCCATCCTCCTTGACTCTGTCAAATCTCTTATGCTTTATGACAACACGCATTTGTCAACAACTTAATCATTCTTTTCTTTTTTGTCAGGACACAATCCCCAAGTTCGACTGATGGCTGCCAAAGAGTGTAAGCTGTTTTCTTTTTATTTTATCATCTTTACTCTTTAAGATAGAAAGTGAATGGTGTTTTGGGCAACAGCATTGAAGGTGATTATATTCTTGCTCTAATAGGCGGTACCACTGTTTGATTAGATTACTCCAGTTAATGCCCATAAATGAACAATAATATACTGTATGTTTACTCCTCTGCAGTCTCTTCAGTGAATTAAATGAGGGCTAAAGGTAAGCGTGTTTAAGGAAATTATGCAGCCAAAGGTCAGACATGAAATATTCCATTGTTACTATCCCCTTGAACATTGTAACACTGTTGCACACCATGACAACTATAAAACATTGTTAATGAATGCTATGGAGACAAAACACTGCATTGGCCGTCAATTCATGTTGGTCTTGTTCATATTAAGTCATAATGCATAGAACAATGCAGTTATAATGATAAGAAATGTGAATTGAAATGATGTATTGTCAAGTATTGTGACTCATACTTGTGAAATAACCTCTGCACTTAACCCATCCAAGTGCACACAAAGCAGTGAGTGGGTGGGCAAACAACCGCACCCACACACAGTGAACATACACCTGAGCAGTGGGCAGTATTTGCTCCAGCGCCCAGGAAGCAATTGGGGTTTTGGTGCCTTGCTCAAGGGCATCTCAGTCATGGTATCGAAGGTAAAGAGAGTGCTGTTTGTTCACAATCCCCACCTTCAATTCCTGCCGGTGCGAGAATTGAGCCAACAGCTTGCAGGTTACAAGCCAGACTCCCTAACTATCAGGCCACGACTCCCCCATGTATCAATAGATCATTAGATCATACAACCCTCAATTAATTGATTGTACGATGTATTCCTTTTTATTACAGTCTCAATTCATCAAAGTAATGGTAATGATAATGATAATTGTGAATGGAAAAAGTATTTAAAGATACAATCTTAAGTCAAATTATATTCAATTACTTCTGTAAATATGGCAAAGTCTTACTTTTGATGCACACTGTTTATGATTAATTATTTTTTCAATGTCAGGAACCTTTTAAACAAGATCTCCTTCTGATGTAAAAATGTCTCTGAGCCAGTAAAATGGTGCTTACACTACCAAGTACATCTGTTCAAATTGTTCAGTTGCTGTTATCTAAATCACTAATTTCTTCACGTAAATTATTACATTGTTTATTTTGTAAAATTGGTGATTAGCTACATGGAGTGAACAATTAGAAAGCAGACATTGTTCTGACTGTTACATACATACAATTAAGATCCATGACTGTTTGTAGTTAACTGTATGTCTTTTAAATATCAACACTATCGAACCTCAATGAGCGCCTTTTTAATAAAATGATTGTATACAACACATCTTATAACTCATTAGGCTACTTCCACAAGCTTTGCAAATTACCACCAGAGGTCCTCATTGTGTAACTTAACAGCCAGCTCAGGATCATTTATCCAACACTTCTTGGAGACCTCTGGGCCCGTCCTGTTAATGAGGTGCGCTTCCTCTGACGCTGCCAATAGGCGGTGTGCCATAAACCCTCCAGACTGACTAGTTACACCAGAATGCCAAGACTTTAGAATATGGACATTATTGTGACTTAACATTTGCGCTGTTCGCGGTGATCGTGAGCCAATCAAAATCCGCTTACATGCTCTACCAAACGGGTAAGTTGCTGTTAAATGAGGATAACTTTTGCAATTACATTTTTATTGTATGTTATGAAGCAATTCTTTTGAAAGTATATAGCCTCCTGGTTTTGACAACACCCATTTCAGAAATAGATGAAAGTTTAGTTGTAATGCCTTGTTGTATGTTACAGGTACGGCATAGCATGTAGTCTGCAATTGACGACACAACACATAAACATAGATGTATCTTTTCTGCAGTCTAATTGTAAAACAAATGGGAGCTTTTGTTATGAGATCTTCATACATTGATGAGGAAAACTGGTGTTAGCATCTGGGGATATATTATTGCACGTACCCCGCACATAGACTTTCTCTTGAGTAACCTACTTTACCATGCCACATTTGTTTTGGGTAATGTACACAGCCATTGAGGGTAAGTCCAGATAATAGTTTCATTTAAATGATTCCCAAATGTGTGTTGGTGTTCTCTGCTTTTTCTTTGTAACTTAACATTGGTCTGCATGTAGATTCTGTAGACACACACCGACTGAGCAAGAACCTTGAGAAAATGTTTTGCATTGACACCTTTGAACACAGAAACACAGAGATAGTGCGTATAAAAACTACAGTAGATCCGTGCACAGTTGGTCTTCACTAATATGATTTGAGAAAAGAGTATTACAAGTTTATCCTGTCATCTACTAATAATAGCAGTTTGTCTCTTTTTACAGAAACTATACATGTGGTGCTCTCAGAAATGTCGAATTCCACTCCTATATGCACTGACCAATCAATTGTGAACATGACCACTGTCAGTTGTGAGAAAGAGACACTGAATAATTCCAAATATAGATGTGAAATTGCATATCGATTCGATAGTAATCAAACTCACCAAGATTGTAACTCCAGTGACTCCATGCACATAGAGAAGGGAGGAACATTTTTACAGTTCATACATCCGACTCAATCTGATGAAGGGATTTACTCATGTCATTGTGTCTTTCACGGAGGAACAAATACCATAAAAATCTATGTTTCTTATGAGGGTAAGTGTTCCATTGATTAAAGGTATGTACTGCTGCTACTGCATTGTGTTATGTTTTGTGTTCAACTTACTCTGTACAGTCTGTCATCAAGTTCTCATTCATAGGATTATTATGCTGTAATTTATTATTGATCTGAACAAGATAAACATACATAGTGTAAAACACTAAACCTTGTTTTCTGGACGTAGAATCTCATGCGCGCATGACTGAGAAAGGCACCATCCCTAAAGTGACGATGATGATGGGAGGTTTGTCAGTGACCATGGTTGCTGTTATCTTGTTTGGAGTAACTCTGAAGAAAATACATCTGCGGTAAGAGATTAGCTCACTGGAAAAGATAAGATAAGGATGGCAAAGACAACTTGTTCTGTCAACATAGTCAACACATGATCTTGCTATGTTAATGACCACACATTTACTCTTGCACTAATGCAGTAAACACATTTTATGTGTTTCAAACACGATGCACATGCCAAGGTATAATTAGAGATGGCACCTTGAAGACATACAGAAAGATAAATGATCTTTCTTTGGTTGGGTGTGGAACAGGTTATATGTCTCTACCACAACTATAGGCCTTTTCAGTTCTCATCTAGTTAGTCATTGGGGTTATGAGTAGTATTTCCATACCCCTTAAAGCAGACAAATAGTGTTAGCGACATTGTTACACAGTCATACTTTTCTTTTCCTTTTCTCCCCAAAAGGAAACTATGCCAGAAAAACGATGTCCCTCCCCAAGTGTCTCAAGTAAATCATTATGTCTTTATGAGCTTAAGTGATTTTGCAGTACTTCAGGACATGATGTCAATGATTATGCCTTTAAATAATGCACGAGTACATAAGATGTTTTTGTACTTTGTGGTGTTGGTTGATGGATGAGTGAGTGAGACTTCTGTGCATGTATCTTTTAGGTGATGAAGGATGTTGAGCCATACAGCACGTTTTTACAGAGAACCAATGAGCTTTACTCACCTGTCCAAACAGGACTTTCCCTGTTTTGATCTTGACAGCTCATCATGGCTCATTTACCAAATCTCTTACCAAATTCCTCCAGTTTCAATATTCTCCTCCAGATATTAGTCTAATACTCTTTACATCTAAATCTGCAGATTCTAAGCGACATGAAAAAAGGGAATATATTGCAAGTGCAGCAGAGAGTGAAAGATCAGAATTGTACAGTTTATTACTCAGTATCAAGGGACGGCCTCAATTCGTCTGACGCATAGATTATGAAGTGCCCTCTCCTGGTATAGCTTTGTGAAAAAAAGGAAACCGTGTGATCGGAGCATTGTGACTTTTCAAATGTCCCCGTACATATTTACGTCTTCCTTTTCACTAACGTTACACACAGTACTTTTTTTAAAATAAATTATTTTTTCACTTCGAAAATCAGGTGGAGGAGGAGTTTAAGTGGACCTTTAATACCAGGGGTTCAAAGGTCCGCTGATTCTGAACACCGATTATTCTCGAAAGGTAGGCTGGAGAACTTGGCTGTAGAACTTGGCAAAATTTAGTAAACGATTTGGAAGTAAAATCATCAGCCCACATAAGGGAAGTGTCATTCTCACAAAGGCATCGCTTAACTCAACGTCTATAATCGTAAAGAACGTAACATGGAACGACGAGGCTTGCTACATATGTAGCTTTAATGTTTATCCCAGTGGATCTATACGGAAGCAGACCTGCCTCACTGTACAAGGTATTTAAATGAAAAGGGCACAATTCACCTATTTCACCGGATTTTTCCGCAGATATTTACAGTCCTAGATGTGCATTACCGTAGTGGTAGCATTAGTGTTAATAACGTTGTGAGGGCCGATATTGTGAAACAGGTTGTTTAAACAAGAATTGGAGATTGACGTGTGTTAATGAATTACAGTTTTTCTCAATCGCTTTGGTACATTTCTCGAATCAAACTCACAATTATCAAAACAGTAAGTGCATTTCTCAAAACAATTTGTACAAATAGCAAAACACCATGGATAACCTGCCAAAGCCACTATCTCTCAAAAGTAAATATCTGTGTCAATGAACATGTCAGTGCCATCAGAATGACATGTCCTTGCCTTGTGTCATTGTGTACGGACAAGACAGACAAATTGTTTAGTCCAGTTTTCAATATAAAAGTTTACTAGAGGGATGTTATGATGGAAACTATGGCTAAGTTTTGATGACACTCCTCTTCTTTGTCTTCTCTCTGGCTGTTGACAATTCCTTGTCCTTCCATTGTCAAACATTGTAACATTCTGTTGCTCCGGCTATATATATACACCTGCTAGTTGACGCTTCATGAAAAGCACCTTTGTTAGAGAAAGTCAAGATTCACCAGGGAGCAACTTACCAATTCAGCACAGATTTTGAAAAAAGTCTAATGGAAATATAGAAAGTATAGAAATATACTTGACATACTTATTGTTTTGCAAATTGTGAGTTTGATGCGAGAAATGTACCAAAGCGATTGAGAAAAACTATAATCAAATTTTCTGTTATTCATTAGATCATGTTTTTTTTCTCAATAATTGTTTATTTAATAGATTTATTGCGTCTGAATAAATTGATAAAAGTGCACAGATAGGCTATATGGAAAGTTATATATGAAAACATAATTGTGTAATATAGATTTTATTTATATTTATGATATGATATATTACACAACATACCCATCCGCACTGTATGTTTGTGTGTGTCTATGTCCGTGTGNGGATTTTGATTGACTTACGATCACCGCGAACAGCGCGAATGGTAAGTCACAATAATGTCCAAATTCTAAAGTCTTGGCATTCTGGTGTAACTAGTCAGTCTGGCGGGTTTATGGCACACCGCCTATTGGCAGCGTCAGAGGAAGCGCACCTCATTAACAGGACGGGCCCAGAGGTCTCCAAGAAGTGTTGGATAAATGATCCTTAGCTGGCTGTTAAGTTACTAAATGAGGACCTCTGGTGGTAATTTGCAAAGCTTGTGGAAGTAGCCTAATAAAGCATAAGATGTGTTGTATAAAATCCATCCATCCATTATCTACTGCTAATCCCTGGGAGGGATTGCAGTGCCGCTTGTTGTATAAAATCATTTTATTAAAAAAAGTGCAGTGAGGTTTGATAACGTTGACATTCAAAAGACATACAGTTAACTACAAACAATCATGGATCTTAATTTTATATATTCAAACTGTAAGAACAATGTCTTCTTTCTAATTGTTCAATCCATGTAGCATATCAACAATAATCAATAAACAATATGATACTTTATGTGAAGAAATTAGTGATTTGGATAACAGCAACTGAACAGTTCGAACAGATGTACTTGGTAGTGTAAGCACCATGTCACTGGCTCAGAGACATTTTCACATCAGAAGGAGGAGATCTTGTATAAAAAGTTCCTGAAATGGAAAAAAAAAATCATAAACAGTGTGCATCAAAAGTAAGACTTTGCCATATTTACAGAAGTAATTGAGTATAATTTGACTTAAGAGTGTATCTTTAAATACTTTTACCATTCACATCTATCATTATCATTACCATTACTTTGATAAATTGAGACTGTAATAAAAAAGAATACATTGTACAATCAATTCATTGAAAGGTTGTATTATCTATTGATACATTTTTTATCATTACAACTGTATTGTTCTATGCATTATGACTTAATATAAACAAGACCAACATGAATTAAAGACCAATGCAATGTTTTGTCATCATAGCATTCATTAACAATGTTTTATAGTTGTCATGGTGTGCAACAGTGTTACAATGTTCAAGGGGATAGTAACACTGGAATATTTCATTTCTGACTTTTGGCTGCATTATATCCCTAAACACGCTTACCTTTAGCCCTCATTTAGTTCCATGAAGAGACTGTAGAAGAGTAAACATATATTATATAACAGTATATTATTTTTTATTTATGGAGATTTCCTGGACTAGTCTTTTTATCATTTGCTTAGTCACTGACAGCGGGCTGCCGTGAAGCGTTTATGTTACAGCATGTAAAGTTCAGATGAGATGC
>BROE01000010.1:11076003-11086307 GCA_036571765.1 Plecoglossus altivelis | reverse complement strand
AAAACTCTCCTCCTCCTCCTCACTCTCCATGCTGACATCAATCATCTCCTCTTCCAGCACAGTCTCACTCTGTGCATCCAACACCCCCTCTACCAGCACAGTCTCACTCTGTGCATCCAACACCTCCTCTTCCAGCACAGTCTCACTCTGTGCTTCAAACACCTCTTCCAGCACAGTCTCACTCTGTGTTTCAAACACCTCCTCCAGCACAGTCTCACTCTGTGCTTCAAACACCTCCTCCAGCACAGTCTCACTCTGTGCTTCAAACAGCTCTTCCAGCACAGTCTCACTCTGTGCTTCCAACACCTCCTCCAGCACAGTCTCACTCTGTGCTTCAAACAGCTCTTCCAGCACAGTCTCACTCTGTGCTTTCAACACCTCTTCCAGCATAGTTTTACTCTCTGCTTTCAACACCTCCTCCAGCACAGTCTCACTCTGTGCTTCTAACACCTCTCCCAGCACAGTCTCTTTCTGTGCTTCAAACAACTCCTCCAGCACAGTCTCACTCTGTGCTTCCAACACCTCTCCCAGCACAGTCTCACTCTGTGCTTCCAACACCTCTTCTTCCAGCACAGTCTCTTTCTGTGCTTCCAACACCTCTTCCAACACCTTGGCCTCCTCAAGTCTGTCTCCTGCTGGAGTATCTGTTTTGTGCAGGAGTCCATATGACTGCAGAACACCTTGAGTGAGGTTGTGCTACATGAAATACAAAAAGAACAAACACAAAATTATTTTTAGACTCCATTCCCTATGTGTCCATCTGTAGGCATCACACACAAACATGAATGCGCAGAAATCCCCACACGTGCAACCAGACAGACTCACCTTGAGCTGTTGGAATCTATGGCCAATAATGTCAGGCGACTGATCTCTTAGTAGTCCCCAGGTCAGGTCAAACACAGCCTTTAGAACACACAGCAGCAAAAAAGGTTACAAACACACTCACACAGAGCAACATCACTGATAACCATGTTTCGTTGCGCACAATATGTACAGTTAGCGTCGCTCACCGCTATGTAGGAACGATGCATGTTGAACCCCTTGATCCCTTTGAGGGAATACATGCTGAGGTAGTATGCAGGGATGGAAGGCTTGTCGACATCACGGAGCAGACGAGGCCCTCGGTGCAAGTCAAAGAAGTCCCACAATATGTAAGCGGCTTGGCTCACCAGCCTCGTCACATTGCAAGCTTCCTCAGTTTTGGAGAGACCCGTGACGTTGAGGCCAGGAGTCACGAGAATCCTCGCAGAGTTGTCAGCAGAATTCTCTGAGGCCTCCTCTGAGGTCTCCAACAGAGCTTCTCTCGCTTTGTCCTCCTGCTCTTGCTCCGCCTCGTCGATCTCCTCATCAATTTGCTCCTCTATCTCCTCCTCACTCTCCTCTATGATTTCTCCCTCCGCCTCAGACTGAGCCCTCGTCTCAAACTCGGGGTCCTTCTCTTTCAGCTCACAGGGGCCTGGGACACCCTGCTCTGCCACGTGGAACGTCTCACCTTTGGAGACGTCTGCATCGACCATTAGGCCATCCAGATGATCGGAACACGGGGGTACTGGAGCAGGAGAGTCAGATGACTTTGCAGAGGCCTCTGCTGGGGTTCCCTCCTTAGCCGTGAACCTATTCTCAGACATTCCCTTGTTGTCTTCCTTCTCAACCATCTCCCCTCCGATGTACTCCTTGATGTTGTGCTCCACCTGTGACCGAGCCTCCTCGTCTTCCTCGAGGGTGGCCGCCTTCAGCTCAGGGGAGACCAGGCACGCTGGTCTGTTCACCTCAACTGTGGAAACATCCAGATCGTTGGGAGCCGAGTTCTTATCAACAACCAACTCCTTAAAGGTCGGCACCTGTACATCTGACTGAGGCCTCTTACCACTGCTTGTGTCCTCCTCTGGCACCTTTGTCACTTCTCCACTGGCAGGAGCAGGAGCAGGAGCAGGAGCAGGAGCAGGAGCAGGAGCAGGAGCAGGAGCAAGGCAATGGGCAGGAGCAGAGATAGCCATCTCCACCGCCACACTGTCCTCAGCGGTCTCCTTCAGCACCTCACCTATAGCTCCGCCGGCGGACGCAGGAGCAGGAGCAGGGACAGCCTCTGTCACCGCCTCAATGAGCTCCATCTCCAGGAGCAACACAGCCTCCTCCTCAGCATCCAGCTCGCGCTTCCATGCCAGCAGTTTCTCAACATTTTGACGTCGTCTCAGGAGCATCTGCTGACGTTCAGCCAGGAGCCTAGAAGATAAGATTCCAGTGGTGATTTCTACATGTCAATCTATGGGACTTCATACACAAATATCTTGATAGAGTGGCTTTACTGCCAGTACAAACAAAACTAAAGAACAAACAGGTTTTTACTTTGGCACTTGTTCCATGTTTGCCAGGGTCCCAATACAGGTCTTTGAGATGGGATTGGGAAGTGTGGTCTGGGTGCCCAAAGACCTGACAGAAGCAGGGGTAAGGATTGGAGCGGATGCCATGATGGAACTTGAAAAGTGATTCAGAAAAGGGCTTTTTTTTAATTCAGGAAGACATTACAAAGCAATCCTACACTGAGATGAATAATATGATCACATTACTGATGAGGATTTACCTGCCAGCAGAGGATGTGGCATTTCTCCATCTCTGGTTGTCAAAGGTTTGCTGGGGCTCTGAGGGAGAGTCTTTTTCCATAGAATCCATGTCCTCAGTTTGAGGAGGTCCCAATGGCTCCTGTTGAAATCATCATTATTTGTTTTACACTCATATACTCACAAACAGACATTCATGCACTCACACAAGCACATTCACACTTGTACTCACTGGAGATAGTCACCATGGACACTTGACATGATCAAAACCAAAGTATAGTAAGTATCAAGGACACATCTTTATGTCACTCAGACAGCTAGTACTTTGTGACTTCTCCATATCGTCTCAGTAAATACAAGACTTCAACCAGAATGATAGCCATGGCACTAGGAGGGTGTGTCGTACAAACTCACTATTTTGTAGGAATGTATTGCAGTTCATGTTTATAAACAGACACATCATGATTTTTACCACCCGTTCAACTTAGTTTTAACTGTAGTACCAATGTTTTAACATCTAATTTACCTCAGCAAGAATATCTTGGCACTTCTGAGTGTGGCGATGTGACCTTGGGTCACCTGCTGTTACAGATGACAGAGAAGTTTGAACATTTCAGAGGTTGTACCTTAAACTACAATAGATTTTCTCAAACAAAAATAGTTTATGAAAGCAACTTACTTTTGTTGTTGTCCTCCAACATTGGTCAAATGTGAGGGAATTATTGTAAAGTAAACATGTTTCTTATAACGCACTGAACAAACTTTCTGCTTGAGAGTTGAGTAGAGAATGTTGGAAATTTGTTTGAATCTCTATAGTTACATTCTAAAATGTGTCGCATGTCATAAAAGCAATATGTCATAATGCACAGGAAAGTAAAAAAAATGCCACATCCATCAAATTCCATAGGAAGGTTTTAGAAGCAAGTGGATCTACCATGAACATTCTATTTAGCAACCCATTAGGCTGTGTCCCATGGAGTTTTTTATAACTGTAATTTCTCACATTTGTTATTCATTATCCTGCCAGAAAAAAACAGTGTTTGATTTTTATCAGTGCAATAAAACATCACAAGCAACTTATTGACAGTGTTTATGCATTAACCAAGCACAAAACTATATTTTAGCATTGATTAAGTTGGATCGAAAAAGGAAACAATTTCCAAACACTACGCAACGGCAGTAATACAGTGGTCCCATTCAGAGCCCACTGTCTCAATACACACAAGCACACACACATTACACACACAGAAAAACACACACACATGCACACGCACACGCACACACACATGCACCCACGCACACGCACACGCACACCCACACACACACACTCAGAAACACACACACACGCACACACACACGTGCACACACACACACACATGCACACACACAACACACACACACACACACCACACACATGCACGCACACCCACACACACATGCACACACACACACACACACAACACACACACATGCACACACACACACACACACACACACACACACACAGGTGTGATGTGTTTTTCTTGTGTGTTTGGAGGATAGGGCAGGTGGTGTTCCTCTGTGAGTAGCTCCGCTGGGGATTACTGTAACAAACAAGCCCAAGAGGGGACTCCATTTGAAACGGTCTTAAAATAAAGACCGGATATTGATGCGTTACATGATATTTACAGGATATTGGCCAGGCAATTTTGGCCTATTTGTTGGTCTTGCTGGTGTATTTATGGAAAATGCTGCGCTGTGCCTGTGTGTGGAGTGCTGTGTCTGTGTGTGGGGTCTGGTCCAGGGAGGAAGGCCTTTGTGCTGCTTGCTTATGCTACAGAGATGTGTTTACTTAACTCCTGTAGTGTCCCTGTGTGTTCCTATGTTGTTTTGTCTCAGAGGGTTCAGCTACAGCTTGTGATTGGATGGTTGATGCATTTTTTCCACCCGTCTCGTTTGGTTGTTCGCTGAATAGCAAAGCCTCTAAACCCATCGCATAGATTTGAATCTTGGAAAAAGGGTTTAGTTACTGTAACTGGCTAATTCTTGATACTGGTTTTGCCTCCGACGTTTCTTCTCTTCCATCTGTTTTCTAAGCAGGTTCACACCTTCTCCAAACCCTAACATGTATACTGCAGTGTACAAGCATGTGCGTATCTAGACTGTATGTGCAGGGGAAAGTGTATGTGCACTGTATGTGCATGGGAAAGTGTATGCACACACTTGCTTGTATCTTACTGAGTCTTAGATCACTGTCTTTGATATTTGATTGTTATCATATTTAAATGCAAAAATATTACCATGAAGATTAAAATCTACAAAATAAGAAAAACACATACAGGTTTATATTTATATATACTATAATGTATAATATATGTTTCCATTTTCCATATTTTCCTCAAATCCAAAAGACAACGATCAGTTCCGTTACATATTTCAGGTTCGATGTGTGGAATTTCAGAAAAACACAACGACAAAAAAGTGAAACTGGTGCACTTAAACTATTGTCTTGAGACTGCACTGTACACGTGTGTGTGTGTGTGTGTGTGTGTGCACGCGTGAGCTGGAGGCTGAATGATGTTAAAGTGAAGCTCAGCACAGCTGAATGGGGCAGTAAATCTGATCTCCCCTGGGTGCTGTTACTATGAGCACCACAGCACGGAACTATCTCTCAGAGAGGATGTCACCACACACTCTAGTACACACTACTACACACTACTACACACACTAGTACACACTACCGCACACACTAGTACCCTTTTTCTTTCTTTCATTCTTTCTTTCTTTCATTCTTTCTTTCTTTCTTTAGTTCTTTCTTTCATTCAGTCTTTCTTTCATTCTTTCTTTCTTTCTTTCTTTCTTTCATTCTTTCTTTCATTCTTTCTTTCTTTCTTTCTTCACCACCTGTGTCTGTACTAACATGCCCATATTGTACGGAAGGTTTTTGGAGTCTGTCCCCTCCTACAAGGCAGACCAAACGACACCCATCATCAACACTGAGAAAGCAGAAGCCAGCATCCACTTGAAACAAATACAGGAAAAAAGGAGCCAAACCAGTCCTGTTGTCTGCCGTCATGTTCAAACACCTTCCAGAGCTAAAGCACAGAGATGGCAGCAACGCCACAGGTTTACCTTCGACTGCACGTGCAGGATTTGTGGAAGTGGAGCTAATTTGATTCGGATACAGATATTTATGAGCACACTCCGAAAAGCCAGTGGTTGTTTTTTTTCTCTCCCCCTTTTCGAACGGAATTGTCAATTATTTTGGAACAGATGGGGCTTGAAGTGCAATTGAATTTGATTATCTCCTCAATGAAGTCTGTAATGAAAAGGGAATAATTTGAGGGGAAAGTTATGAGAAGGCCATTTCAATTATCCTCAAACAAATGTCTGTCAGCTACATAAAAGAGACAAAAGACATTCAGAAGAACTTTCTGTCCTCATATTTAATGACAGTCTGAGAAGTTGAAAGATGGGCTTTGCTTTCCGACCGTCATTTTATTTGTTGAGGCGTAGAGTTCTGTTGAAAGTAAACCCTTCCTGTTACGTAACCGATTCATGCTTTTCAAATTACATTGTCGCTGTGTTTTTTTGCTCAAATTGCTATTGACTCACTCTATTGAAAAGTCGTGAGTAAGAGATGTACTCATGTCAGTGTTGATGTATGTTTATTAGTGAGCTGTGAGTCACAGCCACTCTGCCTGCCAACCTGACGGAACACACAGGATTATGATTGCATTGCTTCATCCTTTCTAAACACCCAATGAATTTTCACTCGGTTGCGTAGAGGGACCAGATTTCCCCCCAAAATCGAGTCACGTGTTTGAAACCGTAACACCTCAAACGGATTTTGTGAAACTTGGGTTTGAGTCATTTCCTCGCTCCTGCCCTTTTTGTGACATTCATAACGATGACTGTGCTCGGCCGTAGCTCGAGCGTCTAATGAATATTTTCCAATCGTTCTTTTTTCTTCCTTTTTGCTTGGCTTCCAGGAGCCACATCCTTCCATGGTTCGGACGATGACGTGAAACTTCTGGAAAGGAAAGTGACGGTGATCCGCCCGGTCGAAATTATTTAGACGTGACGGCCGTAGCTGTCTCTAGGATGAGCGTCATTGGCCGTCCACATCGCCCCTGTGCCCCCTGCCCCCTCCCCCGTTCTGGACCTCCAGTCTGACCCAGATAGAGCGCTTTGAACCGCTGGCAGGGCAACTCAGCTGGTCTGGGCTGACTTCCCAGGCTACTGCGTGGGACAGGAGGTGGCTGTGTGACAGTGGCGTGCGCGGGCGCGCCAGTCAGAAGGGGGCCTCTGGATGCTGTTGAAAGCACTGGATGCATTGCCAGTCTCAAGGTCTTTCTGTTTTCTCTGTCCTCCTGGGCGCCACTGATTGAGCCACCGCGTTCAGGTTCTGATCCAATTATACTGGCCAGACTGCCTCTGGTACCTGTCCACGCTGTCCTGCCATCCCAGCGGACTCAGAAACATGCTCGCAAGCACGTGTTCAACAACTTTAGGAGGCCAGAAACCCCACAGAAAACTGCGTTGAGAAGCAACATGTCAAAACACATGCTAACCTTCCCCCCCCTCTAAAGGACAAAGCCAGAGAACGTACAGCCTGAGAGAGAGAGAGAGAGAGAGAGAGAGAGTGAGAGAAAGAGAGAGAGAGAGAGAGAGAGAGAGGGAGAGAGAGACCCGGCCTGTCCGCGCACTGAGCATGTGCAGCTCCTTCTTCTTTCACCATTACACAAGCGCAGGATTAATTAGCTGTGTCGGAACTATTTCCTGTTGTGACCCTTTCAAGGCCTCTCCCCCCCCCCCTCAATCGTGGCTTTATCGTCTTACAGACCCTGCTTTGAATGCCTTAGACGGTCGACATCAGAGTTGCTGCTCTGATGTAAGGGAAAGGGTATTCTCCACGGAGTATTCTATTTCAGACTGATAAAAAAAGGGAAGGAGGTGGGAGAAAAACAACACTCACAAAAAGTTTCTAATGATTTGGGTGTAAAAACAAGTGGCGGGAACGGAACAATGGCAATCTGGGTCCTTTGGTGATTTCCTGTCGCCAGTTCTGTTGTCGATTCTGTTTGCTGCTCTTTACCAAGGGGATCAATCAAAACTGCAAGCAGATGGCAACGCGCTTCGCTGTTGCTTTGGAGATTGTTGGATTTTTTTTCGGTTGCCTGTAATTGGACCGTTATGTGGAAGTGTGGGCCGTGCTAATAGGGAGCAGCTACTCTGTCAGTGGACAGACCCGTGCCCCTTCCCTGCTGTGATTGGCTGGTTCTGGTGTGCTCTCGGATGCCCTGTCCTGACCAGGCAGACGCTGACACCGTCCTCAGCAGGATACTGTGAATCTTCGACAGTACGTGTAGCACATTAGCATGTTATGTCATCGTAGTAAGAACGGCTACGTTCTAGCCTCAAGACTTTCTGTTCGGACTTTGTTTCATCTTGCACTCGCAGCCTGCTAGTCCCCAGTGTCAGACAGCCTATCTTTGATCTTAAATGCCAGGCGTACAGTATTTGCTCGTGGTGTTTGCATTCTGGTAAGGGGACTGATAGAGCTAAACAGAACCTTATGTGAGAAGGACGTGGGGCTGAGGTAAAAAGAGAAGCAACGTAATTGTGCGCGCGCGCGTGTGTGTGTGTGTGTGTGTGTCATGGGGGCCAGAGGCACTTCAAAGCTTTGATGTTAGGAGCTCCTAAACGAGGACGACTAGAGGTCCTGGCTAATGGGACATCATGGGGAGATTAGAGAAGATGTGTGTGGCTGCCACACTGTGTGTGTTTGCGTGTTTGTGTGTGTGGTGGAGATTTGATTAATGTTTACCTTTGAGTTATGGCTGTTGTATGTGTGGGACTCGGTACCGTAGGCAAGGCTTTCCAGCACATGATCTATCTTACAAATTCTCATTTTCTGTCTCATCCTTCTTTCCCCAACGAGGAGAAACGAAGAACGACAGCAGAGACATCAATCACGACCGCTCGCCTTCTTTGTATGGTATAAATCCTTTATTAAATAATCAGAACAATAATAATAACAATCATAAAAAGAAAGTTTCTGTACAAAGCCCCCGAAACAACAACAACAGCGTTACGTCAGTCCAGTGTGAGAGAAGATACCGGTACTTGTGAGTTTGCCCTCCCGGACAGACGGGGGCGCTGTAACTGTGTGGTGTTTTGATTCAGACTCCGAAGGCAAGCTGGATCACAGAAGCTCCAAGGCACTTGGAAGAGAGTCATTGGGGTCCAGTGATGGAAGTGTCATGGGTTGAGGGAGGCGATGTGTGTTTGGACCGGCGGTCTCTCTACTCGGGGACCTTTCCTCGCCAACATGGCCACTTCGGTCCCTGGCCTGCGTCCACTCTGTCATACCCAGGTACTCACAGCTTCATACACACCAAGCATTGTGCGCTGCTGTATGTGTGTGTGTTTGAGTGTGTGTGTGTGTGGGCGTATTTCTCCACAAAAAAAGAGTGCTCATATGTTCTTTTGGCAATGTCCATGTGAGTGTGTAATTCAATAGGAGTATGTGTGCGCTGAGTGAAAACGCCTGACTGTTCTCTCTCCCTCGCCTACTTCACAAGGCAGAGGAGACCAGAGGGAATAGATGCAAGAGTCTTTTCAGTCATTTATCTGTGGCCAAAACCTGGACCCCTCTTCCATGCCAGCCTCTCCGGGTAAATTACAAACAAAAAAAAGGGAAAAATGTGGGAGAAAAAAGAGCGAAAAAACAGCCAATGAGAGGTGCTCTGGTGGTCCTTATGACCCCGAAGGAGCCACAGCATTTGAGGTCCACACACCAGGACACACCCCCTCAGTCTCCCTCTCCTCGCTAGATAGCAGACTTAAGGCTCAGATCTGTGTCCGGTCAATGATTCTGAAGTCCAGTTTCTCACTGTGCGTTTCCATGTTTTCTTCTTCTTTCAAATGTAACACGCATCGAACTTTGGATTTACTGTTCCGTCAGTTCGTTTTATCTGTGATTTGCTCCGCTGTTTGTTTGTTTTTTCTTCAGTTTTTATTCGCAGCATCTAGATTCCCTTCCCCACCTTCAGCAATCCATAGGTTGCACCGACCAAACCACGTTCACCTTTGACCCTTAGCCTCAGTGCAAAAATGACTTTCTCTTACATAAATAGAAAAACAGCGACGACAGCCCGAAACTAAATCTAACAGTAACTCTATCTCAAGTGGGAACATTTCTTGGCCCCCTTCTATTTACCTCATTCTTAATTCATCGGCGTCCACATACTGGCAAAGGGCCAAACAGGAAACAGAAAAAGGGACTGAACAAAACAAAACCAAAAGAAAACACTCAAAGACGTGTGGCATCTAAAAACACCACAGACTGTCAGTGAATTCAAGAAGGAAAACGATGGATGCTATGTTACATGAGTTTCTAATACCTGAACAGAAATGGTCCACAAAGAAACTAAGGTGTAGGTCACTGTGTTAACGTGATGGAAAAACACTCACTCCCTAAGCATTTCTTAACCTCTACCACCTGTCTAATGCCTTCTCTGCGTCAAGTAGGGAAGTCTACGGTCTCCAAACTCAGACCTTATAAAAATCTAGGATTTATATAGAGTTCTCCCATGGAGTAGTAGGTATTTGGAACAGATATGTGTTGATATTTCTTTTTGGGGCCCAGCACCCCTGGCAATGGAAAGGTCCACAACAGAGACCAGTTCCTCCATCATTGGCACTGATCCACTAATCCCAACCCTGGCCAGCACCACTTTGAGAAGAATAGGGGGGGGGGGG
>BROE01000010.1:11050738-11075993 GCA_036571765.1 Plecoglossus altivelis | reverse complement strand
ACTAAATCTAACAGTAACTCTATCTCAAGTGGGAACATTTCTTGGCCCCCTTCTATTTACCTCATTCTTAATTCATCGGCGTCCACATACTGGCAAAGGGCCAAACAGGAAACAGAAAAAGGGACTGAACAAAACAAAACCAAAAGAAAACACTCAAAGACGTGTGGCATCTAAAAACACCACAGACTGTCAGTGAATTCAAGAAGGAAAACGATGGATGCTATGTTACATGAGTTTCTAATACCTGAACAGAAATGGTCCACAAAGAAACTAAGGTGTAGGTCACTGTGTTAACGTGATGGAAAAACACTCACTCCCTAAGCATTTCTTAACCTCTACCACCTGTCTAATGCCTTCTCTGCGTCAAGTAGGGAAGTCTACGGTCTCCAAACTCAGACCTTATAAAAATCTAGGATTTATATAGAGTTCTCCCATGGAGTAGTAGGTATTTGGAACAGATATGTGTTGATATTTCTTTTTGGGGCCCAGCACCCCTGGCAATGGAAAGGTCACAACAGGACAGTTCCTCCATCATGGCACTGATTCCACTAATCCCAAACCCTGCCAGCACCACTTTTGAAAGAATAGGGGGGGGGGGATAGGGGTTCTCATGATGGTGCTGACAATGTGTTTTCCTCCTTGCTTACCCCTATCAGGATGGTATGTTCTTTCCCTCAGGGTTCAAAAGGGTTGTTAGGGGCCAAACGGAGCAAAGAGAAAAGAGACGATAGTGAGGATGGTGAAATGGCCGCTTCTCTCTCTCTCTCTCTCTCTCTCTTCTCTCTCACCTCTCTCTCTCTCTCTCTCTCTCTCTCTCTCTCTCTCTCTCTCTCTCTCTCTCTCTCTCTCTCTCTCTGTCTATGTCTCTCTCTCTTCCTTCTCTTCTTCCTCATCCCTCCTCCTCTCTCTCTCCTCAGGCCTCGGTGCAGCAGCGCTGCTGGTTGATCTTGACCTTGTGCTTCAGGCCGTCGTACAGCTCAAAGTTGTAGTTCTCCAGCGTGGTGGAGCTGCGCGACGACAGGCCGCTGTAGGAGCACGTGCAGTAGAGCAGCAGGCCGGCGCAGACGGCGCCCAGCAGCACGCCTAGCGAGCTCATCACGATGATGGTGACCAGGATGGGGTCCAGCGTGTACAGCCACGAGTTGTCCTTTTCAGATATCCGGGTGACGGGAGGGTCTGACGAGGGCGAGGCTGTGCTCCACGACTCCAAGACTACTCAGGTGGATGAGCACGGGGAGGGCAGGTCACCCAAGGGACGTCATCGAAAGGGAGAGAGAAGGAAAAGGGGGTGGTTAGAGTAAGAAGAGAGGACAAGAGGTGGTCCGGGAAACCACAGAGTGCGCGATTGGGTTGTACCTCCGTCAAGGTGCCCCCGGCTGTTGAAAAGACGGTGCACTTCAATGTCCACAGGTTTCTTATCTGGAAGAGGAACAAAGAACAGAAAATGTAAACAATGTCTAGGGCACAGATCATAGACAAGTGTACACACTAACCCACGAACACACAGTTTAGAAAAATATGGGTTTTATTGTCACAGAAATCACACAAATGAATATTGATTAATTTCATTTTTCCTTTTCAAACACACAACTCACACAATGACATAAAATGACGGACTTAACACCAAATGCTGAAAACAAATTCATTGTCCCATAATGATCCTTCTCATTTCTCATCCTGATCCAAATTTGACATCATCAACATCCTCATCAAAATTCTCCTCCTCATTGTTATAAACATTCCAGTTGAAAATCATGCAGTTAACGTTTTCACTCTACTGTTGAAATATTCATCTTATCTTGACTTCCATCCCCTAAACATGTCACGTCTGTTCGTGTTAATGAGCACATATGGAGAACGAACATTGCCTAGAATCACAGGTAAGGTCAAACTATTCAACACCGCACAGTATAGTCTGGAATCACTTGTGTGGGACTCCAAAAGCTCAAGTCAATGTTGTTTTTCCAAAGATCCACTGTTCCTCCGCTGTGAGTGTTGCATTCTTAGGAAGTACGCACAGAGCTTGGCACATGGTCAAAGGTGGGAGTGTGTGCTTGGCATAGCACACCTTCTCTTACAGGAGAACCTTTGAAAACGACCAATAGCATCATTAATGTTGTCTCCGGGGCAATGGCTGTTGGCCGAGAACGAGGGCGAGGGAGGTGGGAAAAATAACGCTTGCGGCTGCCTTAATAAATGTTATCTGTCCATTAACTAATTAGAACTATTAAGAGCTGGGACCAAATTGCTGTTGAGATGGACAGAGTGGGGTGTCTAACCCTCAGTTGATTTAAAAGCACGTTGCGGAACCGTTGCCAAAGAACCACGCTCTGCAAAAAGCCTGACTGCTACACCGGTATGAAAACCCATTCCGCTGAGTTGTGGCTTCCTTGCATTTAAGCAAAACAAAGTGGTTATCCAATGTGTAGGATCGATCGATATGGAAGCGTCACGCTGTATTGCGCTGAACCAGTCTGTTCTCAATCAGCTGTTGATGTTCTGGGCAGACAAAAAAAGGATGTTTCCAGATTTCAAACTCATCTTAGCTTCCTCTGTTTGGGAGCATTTGGTTATTGCAATTGATGTTCCGGTGAGGAGGGCATGAGATAAGACATGTGTCTGGTTTCCATGACGAGTCGAATCGTTGTCAAGAGCGTACACATACACTAAAACACAACACCACCGATATGGCTTCCGGCTTCCCCAACAGTATTGTGGGACTTGTAGGAATATAAATCAGGAGGAGGCGGCGATGGCAGAAAGCTGCATCTGTTTACGATTCCAAAACACAACACGGGTTCACATGGAGAGAGGAACAGGCTCCGAGGCTTTCTTATGGCTAGTCTGAGGATACGGAGAACAAAGAGCGTGGGTGGGGCTGTGCGGAGCGAGAACTATGTTCTTCATTACGCCAGAGAACTGAGATGGAACACTAAACACAAGGGGGGCACATCCATCATGGACTGATGCCTTCATCATAGAAAGAAGGAGCACTCAATCAAAACCCAGATAAGGTTTTTTTCATCTCTGAAATACCAAGACTTGGATTCCCATTCTCTTATCCTCAATACATTATGACAGCGTGTTCTCCTGCAAACATCTGATGTCTCCTTCAACCCTGTTCCAACCCTGCCCATTAAGCCTCATATGAACTAACGCTCCCACTCGCGGAAACGAAAGCGATCTTGTTGAATAATTACAGGGTGTCCTTGGTGACAATACTGAATCTGTCAGAAAGATCCAACTGCATTAGGAACATGGTCTCTCCTGTCACCCCCTCCCCCCCCACACACACACACTCATCTAGACGTCTGCAGCAGCTAGCCCTCTGTAAGCACTCCAGCAGCTCAGTCACTCTTTATTTTTCCAGGGTCTTCCTAGTCTGTGGTTTGGCAGCTGTGGTGCTTTTACACGGCTGACCCATCCCACCCAGCCCGCGCCAGGAGGACTCCGGCCCACACAGAGCGCGCTGAGGCTGGGGTTTTTCCAAGAGGAGCGAAGGCGATGTGCTGGAGCCGGTCGTCAAAAGTCTGCAAGAACACCTCCCCCCCCCCCTCCTTAAGATAAGGAAATAGAACTTTGGCTGACTCATATCCTCCTAGAACTGCATGAAACATCAACAACACAGTCCTCCATCAAAAGGTCCACTTTGAAAAGTTAGCTCGCAATCAGGCAAAAAGGGGACCCAAGAGAGCTACGTTGGCTTCGTCCTTTGCAAAACCACTGTGACCGCTTCCTTTAAAGGGGAGGGGGAGGGGAGGGGAGGGGCTTGGCGTTTCTGGCCTGCCCATCATAGTACATTCCTCACAGGGAGGGCGGGCTCCGCCCCAGGAGGAGCCATAGCGCTCGACGACCAATGGCTGTACTGGAAGCACTGGGAGGAGCTGTGGTAGGCCACTGAGAGCTGGCTCTTCTTAGCTGCCAGGTGTTGTCGACGGCAACAAAATGCCCTGACCAATATGGCCGCCGCCAGAAGAATCAGGGCGCCCCCGGCAGCCATTACGTAATACCAGTGGACTGGTAGGGGTGGCACTGCCAGGGTATCTACTGTGGGGTCGCTGACGACGGGAAGGTCTCCCCCTGGTGGAGAGATACAGAATAGTTGGCCAGGGGAGAGAGAGGTGAGCAGCCTTTAAAGAAATTCTATACTTAGTTTTGTCTTTATTTCCATCTCTCTTTTCTCTCCCATGGGAACATGCAGAAGCATGCTGGTTCAAAAACTCCATCACAAAAAATGCCAAATGAATCAAGATGCGTTATCAGATAAAAGCTTTGCTTGCAACCAACAATTGATGGTAAGGGGATTTTCACACCAAGAGCAATATGGATTTTGACGTCGGAAGCAATCGAATGATCGATACAATATAAATGATTCAGTTACCCTAAGGTATTGACTTGGTGTGAAACAGCAGCCATAGTTATTAACTATAACAAAAGCCCATATCAAATCTATCAGGGACACAGCAATCCTTGTTTTCTGTTAGCAGAAGTTGTTCCACATAGTTCACTGAGCAAGGCTTAATCATGCAACAGCCAGCCAACCCCAGGTAGCTTCTGGAAGCTTCACAAATCCCTCTCAGTTGAGATGTAGTTTGGAATGTCAGGCTGCCTGCGGTGAGAATCCATCTTGAAAACACATCTTCCTGTTCCCATTTTTTGTTTTGGTTACATTTCTCCTTCATCACTCTCTTGGCCAGTCCCCCTGCTCTCTAAGCCAAGCCATATATGTCCTGGGATATGATCCCAACTGCTCCTCCGCTCGGAGCCTCTGGGCCCTCCGACGTTTCCGCTACAATCTCGCAGACGCCTCCGAGAACGCTCCTCCCTCTACAGGTCTGCAGAGGGAAAAACCAACGTCTTCACCGGTCCAAAGCTTCAAGCTAAACAAGGATCTGAACTACGCAACTTCGAGTCTGGTAGACGCGCTGAGTAAGAAAAACAGAGAGGGAAGGAGAGAGAGAGAGAGAGAGAGAGAGAGCGAGAGAGGTAGACAGAGAGAGACAAAGAGAGAGAGGTGGAAATCCCTTTTCACTGGTTGCGTGTTCGACTCAAAGCTGAATCCATGCAGAGTCCTGGACCGTGTCCCATAATTACAGAGGGAAATGGTGCATAGGCCTGCTACTGCACACAGCTTCCACTCATTAGAGAGAGCTGAGGAGAGATGCGCAGCACTGCTCAGTCACTCTATCTGATTACTTCCACTGGGGACTCTGTGTGTGCGCGCGCGCGTGTGTACGTGTGTGCGTGTGTGTGTGTGCGTGCGTGTGTGTACGTGTGTGTGCATGTGTGTGTACGTGTGTGCGTGCGTGCGTGTGTGTGTGAGCAGCCCTGAGACGAGCAGTGAAATTCCACACACTTCAAGTTTACAAACACAAAGTGCCAAACCCCCTTCTCTCATTGGAGCACAGGACGCGATGCCAGAGCACTAAACATCAAGTCACATCATTCGTCTCATTCAGCAGAGTCTCCATGTGTTTTTGATGAGACAGACTGCGATTGAAAAACCTGTATGCATTATCAAACAGACATGAGAGGGAAATTCTTTTTGAACGCCTCGAAAATGTGCATCGCCCTTGGTTCGGTTACCCTTTAAGGTCGTTTTTTTTTCAGTTCCGTTTATTCCGCCGGTTTAACAGAGCTTGGGAAGTGTATTCAAAGACACCTGCTACGTGTTTTCAGTCTACCTTGATCGAATGTCAAAGCAACCTCAGTCAAAAGTTCTCAGTAACTTATTAACGTTTTGATGCCGATGTTGTTGAGAATCACAATTCCGAAAAGAAAGGCAGCATCAATCAAGCAATGCAGCTCTCTTGCATCCTCCGACATGCTCAAAATAGATTGGCTTGCCTGGACACATCTTTTCTTACTAGCTATTTCTGAGGGCATCCTCTCATCTTTGCCACCAAAACAAAATCCCCACGAGCCATCAGGAAAATCAGCCAAAGCTGTTCAGTGCAGACCAGCGAGCAGAAAGCAAACACATTCAAACAGGAAATGACATCCTGTCACCAAACATGGCCCCAACTCACCTGTCATATCAGGAGGGAAAGCAGTGAATGGCTCTGGAAAAAGAACGAGAAAAAGAGAGAGATGATGACTCAAAATATAGCTTGTGGAGGCCAATCAAATGCCAAGGAAATGTCAAGACTATCAAAAGGGGAGATCGAGGAAAACTATTTGCTTCATAATGATGAAATTCGCTACTTTCCTCAGGCGAATTCCACTTTCAAGTGCCGTTTATTATGTGCTTTTGTGGAGACTTTTTAGTCAAGCGTGTGAAGGTAGGGCTTTTGGTTTATCGCAGGGGTTCAGGGAAGGTGGTGCAGGCCCGCTGCTCGCACACAGAGCACAAACTTGGATTTGATGACTTGGAATGGAAACAAAGAGGAGGGAGGGGGGAGGGGGGGGTAAGAGGTGACTTGGGAATAAGCAGCTTTTTGGAGGGAAAAACAACAGCCCTCGACTGCGTTGGGTGATAAGCCCGGTCCCAGCATGCTTTGGGACAAGCGCGAGGACGGGAGACGGGAGGTGGAGAGCGGGAAACAGCACGGTGGCACCTCCCGTATGGCGGCATGGTGACACGCGGAGGAGGGGAGGAGACGTCATTTCACCTGTCATCTCTGACCTACTCTGCGGTGCGCGTGCCGCCGTTTCGACATGCGCCGGTGCAAAACGCACGCACGCGCACGTGCCACCACCACGCGCGCAAACGCTGCGGCTTCGCGCCGTGTCTCTGCATCCTCACTCGACAGGCACGTTTTGGTTGTCAGTCAATATGGGTGATGGCAGGTTTGGCTCTGAGCACATGGCCTGCCTCTGATCGGGCTAAGCCCCTCACCAAAGCCTCTGCTCTGGCTGGATTAGCCAGCAACGTTCACACCAGCACCGGAGCTGCTTGGGAGAAGAAGAAGAAGAAGAAGAAGAAAAAAGCCTGGCTAGTAATTCTCTTTGACGGTTCTGGAAAAAGCTCTGTTTACAAATACGGGAGGAGAGGAGAGAAGAAATCTAATGAAACATAGATTAGCATCGCGGGGCCCACAGGGCGTTTGTGGCCTAGTTTCCATTCTTCTTCTTGCGGAGGAATAACACTGTTATTTTCCTCCCTTCCTTTCATCTCAACTTCCAGGCTTTTAATGGAGCACCAAGGCTGTCCCGAAGACTAGACTTAGGGGACGGCAACAGGGGGTGCGTTGAGGGGGTGGAGGGGGAGAGGGGGGGGTGGAGGGATGGAGGGGCTGAGGGCGGAGTGTGGTGAAGAGGGGCGGCGTTCGTCGTAGCGAGAGTGTGACAGTTCAAAACGCCCCGATGGGAAGAGGAGGAGGAGGTGACCGAGGAGTGATGAAGGAGAGAGGGAAGGAGGGATGTTAAAAAGGAGTGCTGGAAGGTTGGCAGGCTTAGGAAGGGAAGCGGGTGGCTGGAGGGTCATAAGGCAGGGTGTGTGTGTGTGCGTGAGAGAGAGGGTGTGTCTGAACAGTCATCCTCCAGTCCTCCTCCGCAGACTTACGCGTGCACTCCTCCAGCGGCGTGCCAGAACTCATGTGGATGTTGTCTATCCAGATGTGACCTGTGGTACCGTGGTCAAAATACCCCTCCATCACCACCTGCCAGACCAGCAGAAAGCTAGGTTAGAACACACCACGCACCTGGCAGAACACTGCTAATCCCCCAATCCTCCCCCAAGACCTCCTGTTTTGGGTGAGATAGAGGGGGGGGGGGGGGTGGGTGGGGGAGAGTAGGGAGGTGTTGGGTACCTGGAACTCTTTAGGGGAGCGAGGCAGGATGGTACGGCCCTCCTTCCACACGGGCCCCTGGTCGCCCCTCAGGGTCCACAAGAGGGTCTCCTCTTGGTGGGCATCGCGGAGCAGCACCCTCAGGTTGCCCTGTGCCTCCCCCCAGAGCTGGTAGGAGAAGAGCAGGCAGAGGGGCCCGGTGTCTGCCCCCACAGTGGGGCTCAGGATCCTGGCTCGCTGAAGCTCCGTCTTGGGGCTGGCCTCGATGTGTAGGTAGCTGTTCAGGTCTGGGGCAGAGATGACACAGGTGGGGCGGAACGTTAGAATCAAAGTTAACGCAGACGCACGATGTTCCTTTCTAAACGAACAAGGCTCGCAAATCCAGGGTCAGACACACAATGGGTGCAGGATGTGACACGTAAACACAACAGGCTGGGAGAATAGGGGGAGAGGAGGGAGTGGATCTCCGCTGGAGTTTACTAACACTCAGACTTAGCTCCTGGGAGCCATTCGTATTCCTGTCCAGGTAGACTGCTTATACAACTACATTGTCTGCAGCACATGCCTCCTCTCCCAGTCGTTTACACAGGATGTTTAGATTGTTGAGTTGGATGACGCCTGACATTCCATTGTACAAACACAGCCCACATCTTGATTTGTGCGTGTGTACGTTTGCACTTTTGTGTGTGCCTGCTAATTGCAGCTGTTGAGAAATCCTTTTTAATGTAAGTGGCCTTTCCGGATAAAGGATGCAATGTCAACGTGTTCCGAACAATCTCTTTCTGATTTATCACGACGCAGACATGGGGTGTTGAAGTGATCGGGTGTGTTTGTGCTGAGGGGGAGGGGAACGAGGAACAATGAAAATGTGTGTGTGTGCTTGTGATATGGTAGTGGCTTCATCAAACTGCTATCACATTCCTTTGATGTTATCGCTTTTTATGTGAGTCTTAATATCAGCCACATGATCACAATGTCTGTGAAATGGATACAACATATTTAATGGTGTGCCACTGTTCTTGCTGCCACTACAAATGTGAATGGGTGTGCGAGTATGTGTGTGAGTGGGGAAGTGCGTGCGCGGGAGAGAGTGGGTTTGTGTGATTGCGAATGTGTGTTGGAATGTGTGCGTGTTTATAGCTACTCTGCTTCAACTACCAGATCAGAGTGATATTATCTGGGAGAAAAAGGCTTTCTCCAAGAAGGCAGCCCCCCCCTCTCTGCTTTCCCCACACCCAGCCTTGTGTATGTGACACTTCAGACAGCATATGTGACAGGGTGTCCCCTGGCCTTTCACAACCCTACGCTAGGTGTGTTGGTGTGCGGACTGTGCACATGCGGTATCCTTCAGCACCGTGCGCCCTAGCGCGCGTGTGAGAGAGCGTGCGTCTCGTAGAGAGACGTGTCAATAGGGTCTGCTTGGCTGCATGTGCGTGCCTGTGTCTGTGACCTAGTGCTTCTCTATCCCTGATCCTAATGTGTTTAGATTCCGTCTCTCCGCACCTCCAAGCAGCCTCTTCTGAAGCCATTGTTCTGTCGCTTGTTCTCTAGTCAGTTTGTCAGCGTCTCACGTTCCCGTACGACGAGCCAGAACATTATTAATCCATTTCACAGTAGTACCCCCAAGCTAAATGGAGGCGATGCTCCATTTATTAAACAAACGTCTGGGTTAGGGGAGTATGAGGGAGGTTTTGATAGGCTTGTTCTGCACTAAGAGGTTAGGCGGTCGCTGGGTCTATAGGTCTGTGGGTCAGGGGAACATCAACGCCCAGAGGGCAAGCACAATCTTGCGATTGGATATTTTGGCCAGAGCTTTTGACCTACGACCTCTATCGAGACCCCGTGGACCCGATTTAAAACCTGATACCCGGTCCTGCAGCTAGGGAGCGTCGCTATGGATACACAGCATCCAACCCTGACAGCGCTAGGAAACCGCAGCCAGCCCTGCTGACAAATACACCCGCTTTGAAGTCACGTTGAAGACTGTTACGAGGTAAATAGGTCACGCTTCAAAAACGTTTTGGAAGCCGTCCGTTGCCCTGGTGAACGCCTCCCTGTTCTGGGGGCCCAGGTGACATGAGAGACTTCTGAGCACGTGCAGTAAGGCTGAACCGCCCCCTATAATTCTCTCCAGCTGGATCCAGGCCTTGTTAAATCTTTCATTGAAAGCCATTTGAACTAAATCAAAACCAATGAATTTTGAAACAAGGTCAGGATAACAATCCCTTCGCAGTGACTGTAAGAACCTACAACTTATAGTCAGAAACCCCACAAGAAAACGGCTCCATTCTTCAATTAATATGCCAAAAGCTTCATTTTTTGATCCGAGCGCACGTACGAAGGGAAATGAATAATAATTTCTTCAAGGAGGCTCTAAGTACATGGAAGTCTACTTAGCATCCAGGGATCTGCCTCCAAGGTAATCGAGCGCTGAAGAGGCTCTGCTGGGAACGCTGCTGTTCCTCTGGAATCTCCTGCTCTGAACTTAATTAGAGCTACCGGGTCTTAACCCCTTCCTTTCCTTGGGCATGGCGCTCGTGCGCTGGTGACACATTTCCTTCACGCTGAGCGCAACTTCTGAGAAGCCCCGTGTCTTGATAATCCCACACTCACAATGCCACACGACACAGTGCGAACAGTATGAACATATTGTATGGGTGCGAATATATTTATGTGCATGACCTACATTTTAGGATGACTAAATAGGAGTCGGGACTCCAACCCTGCAAGCAAAATGTGGTTGGAATACCGAACAAGCCTGTGGAGCTTAGGAAAGACATGGATGGGGAAGGGGGGGGGGGGGGGGGTTGGCAAGAGTGATGCTGTGCCCACGAACACTCACCCATGGCTGGGGGAGAGAGGTCCAGGCTGCTGCCATGTGCTGGGCCTCTGGGGCTGATGTGGAGGGACCAGTGCAAAGGGGCGCTGGGGTCGTGGGTCCATCCACACAGGCCCTTCTCAAAGTCACAGATCCCTCCCATCGAAGGCGAAGAGCTGGCTACTTGACAGAGCAGCGTCAGTGTTCAGATGGAAGGCGGGGAAAAAAGAAATTGCCAATAAGGGAAAAAAAAGCTTTGATTTCAAGTAATTGGAAAAATACATTCTCACAAAGAGAAACAGACGTGATATTTTAATTGGTTAACAAACGGTATATGGATTCTCTCAGGCAATTCAACAAAGGAATTAATCAGCGATAAGAGTAGGAATAGGAGAACGCAGTTATGGACATAAGCCCTATGCGGACGTCTCACCTGTGGCTGAACTCTGGGCTGTGCTGGTGTCCATGTGGGCAGACACTGTGGGCGTGGCCGTGTCAGCCAGAGTGCTGGTTTCTACGGGGATCAGACAAAATAAAACACACATCATTTCTGATGCAAGTCGCATCGACCACTTTTCAAAACAAAAATGAAAATGACAGAAAGTTGCTTGAATCTCCCATATCATTAAATGGACAGTTAGACGGACTAATAATCCCTCTCGCTTCTGCTTCTAGACCGTTCCATGAAATGAAGAGGGGAGTGAGAGTATGAGGTCATCATCTTCTAGTCCATCCATCCATCCCTCCATCCCTCCCTCCCTCCCTCCCACCAGGTTTAGAGACAGGCTGAGACAGGCAGAGATAGCCCCAAAGGCCCAGTCATGTTGTGTCTGTAAGCACAGGCATCTGTCTCCAAGGCCTGGTCTGGCCACGCGCACACACACACACACACACACATACACAGCCTCAAAGGCTGATGGATGGGCCTCACTATCTCTCCTCGACCTTGGCTTGATCACACCCCCTCATGGGAGCAGTCTGTGTCAGGGAGCACAGCGTCCAGGGCCAGAGTAGGAGCGCGCACAGTCTCCCTGTGTGAGACAGAGAGGTCTCTCCAAAAACCAGAACTCACGCAACAAGGAAACGACAGGGAGGACATAGAAGGAGCGCATGGGGATTTTCATCCGTGTCTGTTTGTCGCTGCGAGTGTGCGTGTGATGTATACTACATGTCGTTTTTGGTAAATACAAACATTTAAACACACGCATGCACTTCCACACACACACACATCTGTGGAACACCTCCCTGCTCCACCACATGCTCTGCAGACTTCCTCTGGAATGTTAGCCGGGATAACGACCTACGCTATTACGAGCAGATGGAACAGGGTAGCCCTACTCTCTTATGCAACAGGAGAGAGGGGAGAGAAACAGTAAGTCAGAGAGAGAGAAAGAGAGAGGCGGGGGGGTGGTTGAGGGTCGTGACTGTCTGCTTCCTATCTATGATTTAACCAAGCTCTTAATCACATGATCCTATATGTCTGGCCCTGTCTCCAGTCTTCACCCCCCACCCCCCCCACCCCCCCCACCACCCCCCCTCACACACTAACACTACAATCAGCGTACACGGTAAACCATACTACTGGTGTAGCAGGGATTTCAGTTTTCAAGGACTTCAGAAGGTCAGGGTAGTTGGCCGGCGCTACAACTGTTTCCAGGTGGGGAAGGCGGCTGATGACGACAGGGCTTGGGTTTAAAAGCACTGGCAGGCCATAGATCAACAAGAGAAAGCAATGATTAGAGGAGGAGGAAACACAAACGACACACACAAACATCTGGAACGGCCCGTTCCTGCATCTGGATCTGTCAAGCGCAGAACACATCTCCGGTTGGGGGGTGACAGAAAAGGCGGGGGAGGGGGGGCCGGGGGTTCGGAGGGATGTTTTTTTTTTGTGTTTGTTGCTTTCCTTCTGCGGCGCGGCGAACGCTCCAGGAGCCCTCCCCCCTTTTTTTCAGGCATCAAGGACAACAAACATGAAGGGAAGCTGATTGATCAGTTTACGGGATACGCCACAAAGGGACTTCCTGCGGAAGCGGCGCCGCGGTGGTCGCCTCTGGATCCACGGCTCACATGAAGGGGATGGGCCCGGCGGGGGCCGGTCCTGACATTAGCCCGACGTTAATGTCACGGCCTTTACCTCAGCTATTAACCAGCTAATAAGATTCTAATCACCGCCCAGAGACAGAGAGGGCCCCACCAAGCACGGAGAAGACCCCACTCTTCTTTAACCTTTCTATCAGATGAGACCCTTTCTCTTTAACAGTCTCTCTCTCTCTTTCTCTTTCTCTCTCTCTCTCTCTCTCTCTCTCTCTCTCTCTCTTTCTCTATGTCTGTCTCCCACCCTCTCTCTATGTCTCTCTCTATATATATAGATTTCTATCACGCGTTCTGTTTCTGTCTCTCTCCCATTCTCCTTCTGATCTTCTTCCTCTTATTTGTATGTATCTACAGTTCTCAACTCAGGAAAAGCCTTTCTCTTTCGCCTCCACCGGCACACGCACACACACACACCGCACACACTCGTGTGAGTCCATTAAGATTCTTCCAAGCCCTTGAGTCTGCGCTTTCAAAGGTCAGCCCTTGTCACAGTGTAAACGTGCTGACCTTTAGTGACGTGTGACAGGGGTGTCAGGGGTAGTGGAGAAGAGCTGGGAGACTATGACCTGCTTGCCTTGCCCCAGGGTCTCTACTTGACATGTGCGAGCAAGCTGCCACTGAGCTGCAAGAACAGGCCTCTTGTAAGTAAGGACTGATTGTGGTACGGAGGGCCTCCTTGCGCAGGAGAGGATCCCCTGGTGCAGCAGTGGGCCCACTGGTGCAGTCGTAGGCCCCCTGGTGCAGCAGCAGGGCCACCTGGTGCAGTCGTGGGCCCCCTGATGCAGTTCTGGGCCCCCTGATGCAGCCGTCGGCCCCCTGGTGCAGCAGTAGGCCCCCTGTTGCAGTGGTGGTCTTTCATGTGCAGGGCAGCACCTGCTGATGTGATGGGCCACCTGGTGCAGGGGATGAGCTCATTCTCAAGGGTCAGGGGACCAGTTTGATGTTACGGTTAAAGGGGATTGCTGGGGGATTTCAAGGGAATGCATGTCCACACACAGTCACACACTTTCAAACGCTCACATCAGGGTACACACACGGACACACACACACACACACACACAACCCTTTCTGGAAAACAGCCATAGATCTTTCCAAAGAAACTTAGTCAGCAATATATGTGCGGAGGGGAAAAAAAAACTTCAATTATGTAGAAAGCCTTTCTGTAAATCTCTTTTTGGCAGCCTGCATCCAGTCCTCAGGATGCCAGGGTGCATGCTGGGAAAACTGGCTGCTTTCTCAGTGATTCAGAAGACATCAGTAAGGTTAGTGGTTCTGCTAGGAGGGAGGTCATCACCTCGTGCTGGCTCCTATTTCTCTCGGAGGAATACCAAGACCCTGGCAACCGTGTTGAGGAGATTCTCCACTCTGAAGGTACGCCCATGAATAGCTCCATTCGGAGTGAAACCGTATTGATCTTGGTAGATGAAAGATGATTTCTGCACGCAGTTGTGACATTAGACATCTACGTATATGTATTCATGTGTGTGGGGGGGTGCGTGTGTGATGCGATCAAACAAGAACAACAAGAGTGTGGGCCGACAGGAGTAGGAGCGCGAAGAGGGGGAGTGAGTGATGAGAACCAGGAGGAAGGGAGGAGAGCAAGAACAAAAACATTGACAGACCCACGCACTGGGGCCTCAGGGTGGGAACAGGGAGACGAGCGGGGAGCATGGCGGGAAAGGAGAATGGAAACAGAACCATATGTTTGTTGAAGAAAGTTTGAGGGGGAGGAGGAAAGGCAGGAGAGGAGAGGAGGGAGAAATAAAAGGGGGATGAAGAGAAGCTATGGGACGGGAGGGAACGAGGAAATGAGGCGTTCATATGCAGTGAGTCAGGTGGTAGCTGGTAAACACCTCTGACCTTACACATGATTGCAGTAGAAGCGATCCCAATGGATGATCCCTCGTTTCTAGATAGAACAGTCCTCTCCACTTAAAGTATGAAGGGGATTTGATATAGCGTTTGGATCAGTCCATCTCCTCTAGGAGTTGGAGGGGGGGGGGGAGCTGTTAGAGAGCTGTGGCTATGGCAGCAGGGAGACTTGTCCACGTAGTTTCACAGTCTCGGTTGTTATTGTTGGTTAAGAAAGTGTGTGTGTGTTTAACCCAGGCAGGCTGCAGACCAATGAAGGCTAAGCGTGAATGTGTTTATGTGTGTGACGGTCGTGTGAGCATGCGTGTGGGTCTCTAGTGTATTAGTGGGGTAGCAGATGTCTGATGTTTATATGCATGTGTGTGTGTGTGTGTGTGTGTGTGTGTGTGTGTGTGTGTGGGTGAGGGTGGGTGGGTGTGGCACTGTTCAGCGGTGTATGAGGGTGATGTTGTCTTCTTAATATTTCATCCCTGTGCTGTTTTTCCTCACCAGAGCAGATCAGGGTGAGAACAAGGCCATTAACAAAAGTGTGTGTGTGCGTGCATGTATGAACTCGTGTCTCCAACAGCCTGCGTAAGTTTCAGTAGGAACCTCATGTGTGTTTTAAACATCCTTAACACTTTCCTTCAGGTATCCCACTGAGGGGATAAGATGTAGTTTCTGGGTGTGTATTCAAGTGTGTGTGTGTGTGTGTGTTGAGCCCAGCGCTCTGTGCTGTAGCTGAGGCGTCCTGTATAGCGCCAGTGGGAGCAGTCCGTAGTGAGAGTTCAGATTCCAGATGTGTCTGGCAGCTATTGCTCACATCTGGAGAACAGACTACACCAAGACACACACACACACACACACTCACACAATACAAAACCTCAGAGATGGATTCCTAAAACCCATCAACACTCCTCTCTGCTTCCAAACCCCCACTCCGTCCCTCTGCAACTATCCAAGCCTTTTCGCATTCTAGACTCCACCCACTGGTCAGCACACCCTCAGACAGCTAGCGCGGTGTGACACACACACACACACAGACACACACACATGCTGATTGGTACCTGGCAGGTCACAGCCCAGGACCTCCACCCTCATGCCGATGCCAGCGGGAGACCACCTCTCTGGGTAGAACCTGATCAGCTGGGCCACGGTCTCGTCAAAGCGCCGCAGCTCCGGAGTGTCATAGTGGGTGTTCCCCTCAAACACCTGACGCACACACAACACACAGCACGCCCTGTTACCATCACCATCCTGGCCTGAAGACTGTTTTCAAGCTCTGCTTCAACACATACGTGAAGACACACACACACACATACCTTAGGCAGACTGGTCTTAATGTCCATGATGAAGCCCCAATCCTTTCCGTCCAGGCTGTGAGCCACGCGGTACTTCCGGACGAAGGCCCGGTTGTCGGTGCTGCCGGCCCCTGTCTCTCCACCTCGCGCCCCCTGGGTGATCACTCCTCGCACCGTCTTGGGGACCCCCAGGTCTACCTGGAGCCATTCCTCCCCAGCCAGGGGCTGCTCGGGGGCGGGGAACCAGCCGGAGCGGCTGGCCACCAGACGGGCTGCCCCAGGAGACCACATCATGTCCCGGACAGACGAGGCCGAGATCTGGGCGTCCGGGAGCAGGCCGGAGAGGAGACCCTGCATCTCTGAACATGGAGCATCTATGGCGGGGAGGAGAGAGAGAGACAGAGAGAGAGAGACAGAGAGACAGAGAGAGATGAATGGCGGTCATAGGCAAGTTTGAATGAACGTGAGGGAGGGAGAGGCGCAAAGAAAGGAGGATAAAAAAGAAAGATGATGGTGGGTAGACAAGCGGTAGAGAGGGAGGACGGAGGGATGGGAGGGGCCGGGAAGGGAGAACGTCAGGAGGACTGACGGTGGTCTTCAGAGTACACAGATCAAAGTTTCATGCAGTTATGTCACAGCACAAGCAGAGCCAGCTGAATTATGCATGTACGGCACAGGAAGTGAGCTAGCGTGTGTGTGCATCTCTGTGGTCACTGCTTTGGAGGTGTGTGTACTGTATGAGTACCTGAGACATAAAACTACAACGGCAGTGGTGGTCTGTGAGAGCAAAATGAATCACAGCTCTTGACAGTGAACAGAGCATCATGCATATTAGATAGCGGTCGGATCCAGAAATATCAGACAGACCAGTCTGACTTGGGAGGAATCACAAACTGAGAGAGAGAGAGATAGAGAGTCAAAGAGAGCGTGAGAGATACAAGGGTGAGAGAAATGGAGGACAGGCGCGCTTGGTAGCGAGTGGGTTTCAGCGTCTGCTCGATGTGTCTTGGCGTGCGTGTGGTTGTCAAGTGTGATTCTCCGAGTGGAACCGCTTGACACAAAAAAACAACCACTCAGGCATGAATGCACGCAAGGGCGCATGTAAGCAGGTTCAATTGCGAGAAAGAAAAACAACAACGAATAAATGCCGCCCACCAGCCTCATCAAAGAGCGAGCTTTTCGACGGCATAGCTGGTAAACACACAATGTTTACAGAAGAGACCCACACTCTGAGGGCCTGGGTTTAAACCCCACAGTGGGGAAACATTGCGAGGGAGCAATTATGGTGGGCGATTCCTCCCCCGTGACGCGCATGCGCCCTCGCGCACACACACACGCACACACACACACAGACGCGCACACGCGCACACACACTCACCTGTGATCTGGCAGCCGTAGAGCTCGAAGCGCAGGGCGATGCCGTTCTTCCAAGTCTGGGGCCGGATGCGTACAAAGCGGGCGAGGACAGGCTGGGGCACGCGGTTCAGAACCACCTCCGACGGGTCCGTGTTAGCGTGGAACACCTGAGGAACACACACACGATAGGGGCTGTTCAGATTGGCACACACGCACACACACTTAGCCCACAGTGGGAGTCCTGCTCTGCTGCACACAAACAGAAGTGGGGCATAAGCGCAAACAACCCAAACAGATATCCTATGACAGGAGTGCAGCTGTGTGTGTGTTCGTATGGCTCAGGCCATGTTGGGGTGGACACAGGGAAGGATGGAGGGAGCGATGGAGGGATGAGATGATGCTTTATCTATCAGTGCATTCAGACATTTGGAAACAACGTGACAGGGACAGACACGACTGCATCTCACAGGAAGTCCGTCCCCTCCAGGTGGGCAGGATGTGAGGGGAGCACACTTCCTGCGGTGTCCGCCCCCTCCCAGTCCACCCCCCCCCCCACTCCCTTCTCCTGGCCCTCCAGGGGGAGGGATGGGAGGTCAAAGGGTAGCAGGGATCGGAGGAGATGGCTCTCTTCCTGTTCAGGAAGGAGAGGCGTCCCAGCATGCTCCTGGGCAGGGAGAAACCTCCTTAACGCTCCCTGGTGTCCAGAGCCCTTCCTGAAACCACACCTTCTACACACTCCGAAAACACGCTCTCTATCTCCGGTGTCTGACCCGCCTTCCCTTTCCCTCCCTCTGTTTGCTCTCTGTCTGCCCTCATCCCTCTCTCCTCTCATCTGTCCTTCATTCCTCGCTTCCGCCCCCCACCCCCCCCCCCCAGGCCCACCAACTTCCTGTTTCGTGTGGGTCATTGACAGTCTGAAAGCACACAGATGCAGGAAACCATAGCCCTCCATAGGGGATGTGATAGAGCGCACACACAACACACACAACACACACACACTGTGAACTGTTAACTGTCAGTCCATCAGTCTATAGGGACTTCCTAGACGCAGTACTGGATATGAGACCAAAGCCACTATCAGCAGCCACCATATCACAGACAGACCAGCACTGGGGCCCACAGAGACAGCAGCAGACTCCGAAAAAAAAGCAGACTGGCTCAGTCAAATAAAGAACAGAGAAAAAAAACTCCAGTTAAAAAAAATGGTTCCACAAAGAGTTTCACATCTCCGTTTATAGTTTTAGACGGATTGAACCAGGGCCTGAAACTGGGGTTTGAGTCGTGACAGGGTCATGTCCACTGGGAAGAGCTGGAACCAGGAGTCTGTCAGCTGCTGGGTTTACTGCTGAGCAAAGAGCTGTGGTTTGGCCTTCATATGAGAAGCATAAACACACTAATACATGCACGCGCACACACCAACAAATGCACACACAGACACACAAAGCTCGCACACGCACCCATTTGCACGCTCTCACACATGTAAACACGCAAGCAAATGCATACACGCACACACAGGCTCTCTCTCTCTCTCTCTCTCACACACACACACACACACAAACACACACGGCTGGAGGACAAACAGCACCACCTCTTAGGTCTCCACCTGTGAGTGGGGGAGCGGCCTTGGGTGCCACTGACCCGTCTCAACCAATCAGAACATTCCTTCAGGGAGACAGAGCATGACAGAACACCAGGGGACACAGACTGTGACCTCACAGGGAGAGACAAAAGGAAAGAGGGAGAGAGAGCAAGAGAGAGAACGTGCAAGACAGAGAGCAAGAGAGAGAGAGAGGAAGAGAGAGAGAGCAAGAGAGAGAGAGAGCAAGAGAGAGAGAGGAAGAGAGAGAGAGAGTGAGGGAGGGAGAGGGAGAGAGAAAGAAAGAAAGGCTGGAGGAATTTTAAAAAATGGGCCAGAAAGCCACAAATGAACGGAGGTAAACATGGAGTGTGGTAAGAGGAACCAAAAACTCCAGTTCCATTTCCTCTTCCTCTGTCCAGGGTGCCTGAAAGGTACCTCTGACCTCTGACCCCACCCCTCACACCTGTCAGCAGGGTCAGAGGGCAGCAGACCGAGCATGCAGCTGTGACCCAACAACTGATCACCTTGGCCCCCCGCCCTTGGTCACGGTGACAGTGCGACAATCAAGTCAACATGGATCCTGAATTTAAAACATGTGTAACTGCTCCTCCCGTCTGGCCCAGTGATCACTGTAGACAGGTGGGTGGGGCTGTAAGCAGGTCAGAGGAGGTGGTGTGTGTGTGTGTGTGTGTGCGTGTGTGTGTGGTGTCTGGCAGCTCTAGGTGTGGGTGAGGGTGTACGAGTGCTTGTTTATGGTGCAGAGTCTACCGCAGAGGGTGGGGGCAATCAGTCTGCCACCCGGGCGACCCCTGGAATCTGCCTAGCGACGAGGGGGTGGGCGAGGAAGCTCCGCCCCCTTTCTGCCAAGCGCAGAGATGGAGGGGCTTAATTATTCATGATGTCATGTTGTGTCTCCCTACGTGGCGGCTCATGAAATTATAACGAACCCCACCCTGAGTGTGCCCCCCCCCACTCCCCCAGGGGGACGGTCTGACTTTCTGATGGACACAGACAGGACACCATGGGTATTTAACAATTGATCACCCTAGAGAAGAACGGGGTCACCATGAAGGAGCGAAGGGGAGGGTACACACACACACACACACACAAACACACAGGTATACACACAGATTATATGTTCGCAGATCACACACACATACCTAGCGTTCAATTTGGGCTGCTGCATAACCTAGGTCTTTGATTTTCCATCTCGGCATTTCTGTTTGCCTCTTGCTCACAATTTCTCTCCTTCTACCTCTGTCTGTCGTTCCCCTCTCTCTCCCCCCCCCTCTCTCCCTCTCTCTTCCACAACCGTGTTTTCCTTGAAGATGATGGCACCACAGGGAGATGTGGCCAGCTCTGCACAAGACATTATTCTCTCTGTCTCCCTTTCTCTTCATCTCCTCCACCCTCTCTCCCTCCCTCTGCCTCCCTCTCTCTCTCTCTCTGTCTCCCTCTCTCCCTCCCTCTGTCTCCCTCTCTCTCTCTCTCTGTCTCCCTGTATGAAGATGTTGACAGTAGGAACTGGTTCCAGCTGGCTGCTCTCTACTGGTGGCTCTAAGAGAGGCCAGCGGGGCTGGAGTGTGTGTGTGTGTGTGTGTGGTGTGTGTGTTGTGTGTGTGTGTGCAGTGAACACTGAGGGTACACTCCTTCATAATGGTCTTACACCCCCCTGCGCACTTGTTTTTGTCAGTGTCTCCCTCTGTGCCCCAATTTCAAATGGAAGTGTGCTTGTGTGTGAGTGTTCATGTGTGAGAGACATGGAGGGTGTGTGCGTGTGTGCCGCGAGCACGTGTGTGCGTGTGCCTGCGCGTCAGACACGGCATGTGATTGAGAGGCAGACTAAACTGCTGCGTGAGCTGTTTTTTTCTGCTAGGTTACAATGTGACAGATTTAGCACACCAGCACAATGCTTTCCAGTAACACAATGCCTGTTTATCATTTAAAGCAATATTAGTTTGAGAGGGTGTGGGTGTGTGCGAAGAATGTTGGCATTTGCGCGTGTGAATGTGTACAGTATGACTGTATGTGTGAATACGTGTGTATGAGCGTGCGTCTGTGCATGTGTACGTGAGTCTGTGCGTGTGTGTGTGTTTTCTGAAATATAGCTCTTTTTGACTGAGGGCCACGTGTGCTTAGCGTGATGTGATCTTAACGAGTCACGCATGTGTGATCGCTGCAGTGGACTGGCTCTGCCACTCGGCTGCTCTGCTCCTAATCACACACATGGCGTTTCCTCGCGTGATCCTTCACACAGGCCCAGCCAATGTGCTGACACGTCCTCATCCTTCTGTCGCTAGCCAGGGAACTGTACTCCGCCCCCTGGAGCTGGCCCCGCACACACACACACACACACACACACACACACACACACACATACACACACATACACATATATGGCTACACACACACACACACCTACCCAGACACCCATACGCATACACAGACACCCGACCCCGCACACATTTGCGCACACACACGCTCTGTCTACCTCTCTGTCTATCTCTCTCTCGCTCCATCTCTCTCACTCCATCTCTCTCTTTCTCTCTGTCTCTTTATCTCTCCCTCTCTGTCAGCAGGAAGTGACAGGAAGAGGAATGGAGAGAGATAAGCATGGACTCTTTACTGACAGTTAATTCATACCTGAAAACACCAACACCCTCTTCCCTCCTTTCCACACAGACACACACACACACACACGAACACACACACACACACGCGCACACACGCACACACACACGCACACACACGCACGCACGCACACACACACACACACACACACACACACACACACACATACACACGCACAACTGTGAAGGATTGGTCCACATCTGGTGTACTGTATTGCTTCGGCTTCAAACTAACAATCAGTCTGTCTGTCCAATCAGAGTGGAGGCTCTGCTCTCTCATCACCACACCCCCCTGTGGTGCTTCCTAGTTTAAAGTCTTGGGGGATCTCTCAGGGGTTTATCCCTGCCCAGCTTCCTGTCTGCACGCTACCATTGTTGGATTAGTAGGCACGGAACATAGACATCAACTCAGAACTAGCGTACGCGTGAGTATACAGGAGTCGTATAGGAGTACGCATGAACGTGTCCTCAGAGGGGATTAGTAAGCACGACCTTGTCAGGACCCAGACCGACATCCAACCACTCGCCATGTCTCGTTCCCCTACTGTCTGCCCTGTCTGTCAACCCCTCCCTCCTCTCATCCACTCATCCCTCCGTCCCCGTCAAAACACTCTCAACAGTCAGACCAGAGGTGGAGGAGGATCGAGGGATAGATGGATGGAGGGAGGGGAGGGGGAGGAAGTTGCAGCTGTTGAGTTTTTCATTTAAGTCTAAATCCATTTCCACCAATAATCGCCTCATATAGACTCCCCCCCTGCCACACACACACGCATTCTCTGCTTAAAGCAATCACTGTAACAGACAGGGGGCCCATAGCCTGGTGGGGAGTTAGAGGCAGATTACACTGGGCCTGCCTGACAGACAGCCATCCACTGTGTCTTCAACCTGTATTACTGGGTCAAAGGTGGACCCAGACGTTTGATGAGCTTAAGTTAAACCTACGTGTTGGAAGCCATATGCTAGGGTTATTCCACTGTGCAGGGGCCCGGCTTGTAAACAGGGAAAACAACATCCAGCCATACGCATGTAAGCATCCGCACACATACACACACACACAAACACACACACACACACACACACACACAAACACACGCATGCAAACATCCAAAGAGACAGCGACACATACAGTAGCATGGACTTGCCCACGCACCAGGTGTGTTTACACCCCAGGTATGCGTGTGTGCGTTTGCGTGTGCGCGTGTGTGGAATGGTGATGAATAGCAGCGATAGATAAGGGCACACAGAGGACTCCATTGTTCTTGCTTGGCAGGTTCCCTCCCCTCCTGTCTCCTCTTGCGCCTTCTTCCTCCTCCCCTGAAGCCCTTCCTCCCGGAAGGTCATGACTCACAACCCATCAAAACCCCCCCAGGGGAAACCTAGAAGATATCCCAGCGTATCCCAAGTGGACCTGGGTAGAAGGTATTGCTTTTCTCCTCTCACGCTCCTATTATCTCTACGACCACCAGGTCGTTCTAGGTGGTTCTTTTTTCCCCAGTAGTGCCTCAGGGTTGGTTCCATGGCTGGGTTCTGCTAATGTACCTTGTGGTTCTTCCCATGGCGGTACGTCATCCAGTCCTCTCCGTTGGTGCTGACCTCCAGCTTGAACGTGGTGACGTAGTACAACTTTGTGGTTTCCTTGGAAACGGCGCCTTGGGTGGCGATGCCCGTCAGGACCTTAAGGAAGTGAAGGTCCACCTGGGAGAGAGAGAGAGACACACAGAGAGAGAGAGAGAGAGAGAGAGAGAGAGAGAGACAGAGACAGAGAGACAGAGAGAGAGGAGAGAGAGAGAGAGGGAGGGAGAGAGAGATAAAGACATAGAGAGAGAGAGAGATTGAGAAATAAAGAGAGATAGATTGAGATAAAGAGACAGAGAGAGAGAGCGAGGGAGAGAGAGAGAGAGAGAGAGAAGGAGAGAATGGATGAAGATTATCCAGCTACCAGAGACAGAGACAGCATCTATTTGTCACACAGACAGGGGGAGTTGTCCCCAACTGCTGCTGAGGAGAGCCGTAACATTGAGTGCGTGTGTGATGGGGGTGGGATGCTGCAGGCAGAGATCAATGGCTCAGCATTCCATGGCATTCCTGAACAGAACCCTCATCAATCAAAAGGGTCAGCTCTCCGCTCTGCACATCGTTAGTGCATGCTGCATGTTTGTGTGTGCGTTTGCACATGTGCACAACTGCAAGAATTGTGCACCGAGTTGCCAGCATGTTTTTCCTTTGTGCCTATCCTTTCCTTTGTGTGTGTATGTGTGTGTGTATGTGTGTGTGTGTGTGCATATGTGTATACATGTGTGTTTGTGTGCGTGTGTGTATGTGTGTGTGCGTATGTGTGTGTATGTATGTGTGCGTGTGTACGTGTGGGTGTGTGCATGTGTGTATGTGTATTAATGCATATGTGTGTGTGTGTATGTATGCATATGTGTGTGTGTGTATGCATGTATGTATATGTGTGTGAGTATGTAAGTATGTGTGTGTGTGTGCATGTGTGTATGTGAGTGTGTATGTGTGTGTATATGTATGTATATTTGTCTGTGTATGTATGTATGTACATATGTGTATATGTGTGTGTGTATGTATGTATGTATGTATGTATGTATGTATGTATGTATTTATGTGTGCATGTATGTATGTATGTATGTATGTATGTATGTATGTATGTATGTATGTATGTATGTATGTATGTATGTATGTATGTATGTGTGTGGGGGGGGGGGCGGTACCTGAATATACTCCTTGTTGCTGTCTTCGCTGGGGGTCCAGGCGTTGTCCATGTTGTTGAGGCGGGCCTGGCGAGGAGACCAGCGGCCATCGTAGAAGGAGGAGGAGGCCGAGATCTGGTCGTCTGAGATCTTCCCAGACTCCAGGCCAAACGCTATGCTGCAGTGGAACTCTGGGGAGAGCAGGGAGGAGTGAGAGAGCACCGTCAGGAGGGAGAGAGAGAGAGAGAGAGAGAGAGAGAGAGAAAGACGTATACATAGAGACAATAAGAGACAGTGAGAGAGGAAATGGTGGGAGAGAGTGATGGAGTGTGAAAGACAGAGATAGAGCGACTCACTGTCGGTTACTTCCTTGTGGGTCATGTTGTAGCGAGCAGAGAACCCATCCTTGGCCACAGCCATGTCCGTGCGGAACGACAAGGCCAGGAGACCGGACGATGATTGGATCTCAGGAGGGATCTTGGTGCCACAGTACCGACCAATCAGAGGGCCCACTGGGGACAAACAACGAAATATAGGAATATATGTTATACATCAGAATATGAATGTAAGAGTTTACCCTCTCCCTCTCCCTAGATTCTTTAATATTTCCGCCCAATAAATCTCCAACTCAGCCTGAGATTAAAGGGTGTGTCTGGGGCCTCGTCCTGGCTTTGACAACTGTCCTGAGACCAGCCACACACACGCACACACGCACAGACTGTCACAGCTTCCATCTCAATCCCACCAAGTCAACAGGATTAGACCCAGGACACTTCTCCTGGACAGCTGCACGGTCAGCTAGATCCACTTCTGCCCTTTTCCCTCCCTCCCTCCCTCCCTCCCTCTCCCCCTCCAAGGTCTCTCTGCTGGAAGCTCAAACTCCCAACGTTCGAGTTTAATGTTTCTCACACAAAAATCCATTCTTTAATTGTAAAAAGTAGATGAATATGTGTCCTTTCTCCCACTGACTGAGCTGGAACATTACAAACTCAAATGTGGCTCTGCGTTCCAATAAGACTTGATTTCCTCTGCTCCTTCTGCCCACAGTGCTGCTGGCTGATAGGAACCACAACTTTGATCTGGCTCTCTCCAGTGGGCTCCCTTCCCTTCCTGATCCACCGCGATAGGCTGCCTTTAGACAACCCCGCCCCCGCCCCCCCCCCCCCCCCCCCCCCCCCCCCCCCCCCC
>BROE01000010.1:10954864-11048184 GCA_036571765.1 Plecoglossus altivelis | reverse complement strand
GCGTTTGACAGATAAGAGTGTGTTAATGAACTCAGCGTGTGTGAGTGTGTGGTGGGTTTCTTCAGTACCTTTCTTTTGTTAGTGTCATTAGTTACAGTAGATGAAATGCAAAAACACCCCCCCCCCACCGCACGCTTATTAACCAGGTCTTCCAGTGTCGGCACGCTATGCTGCAAAGAGACATACCGGCACCAACGCCAGCAAACACCGTGGCATTGCTATCACCACTCCAGACAACGCGGCATGCTAGCACACTCAGCCACACGCGTGCATCACAACTCCAGCAGGGAATGCTTGGCACCCGTTGCCTGCAAGGTGCTTTCACCAGACGAACATTTGGGAGAGCTGTCTTGATGGGTGGATGATGGTGGAGGAGGGAGGGGAGTGGCGGGGGCAGTAGGGGGGGGGGAGGGGGCAGACGGGGGGGGGGAGGGGGGGGCGAAGTTTGCTGGTAGAAGGCTAGACAATAAGGCACTAGGAACCAGTGGCTGACGGAGTAGGAGCTGCACATGTTTTGTGTAGGAAACCCCCGCTTTCTGCCGCTCCACCACCTCCTCCTCTGTCGACCCACTCATCGTGGACGAGAGAGTTGTGTCATTCACTCTCCTCCGGCCCCCCTCCCTGCATCTCCAGCCCCCACGCCCCATGCTGTGAGGGCTCACCTCCACGTTTGTGCACGTCTGCTGAACACTGTCTCCGTCTGTCTGTCTATATCTCTGTTTGTCTGTCTGTCTGTCTCTCTCTCCCTCGGTCTGTCGATCTCTCTCCCGCTGTCTGCCTGTATCTCTCTCTCTCCTTCTCTCCGGCTACTATAGCAGCGAAGCACGCTATGATTTCATAGGAATACACTCGAGGGCGTGTGTAACGGGGTCGGGCGGGAAGGGGCGTGTGTGGATAAAACAACAACAACCACAACAACCACAACAACAAGAGAAGCCAAGAAAAGAAACAGCAGCGTTCTCCTGCGTGCTGCATCTTGGCACACATCCAGACTGTAGTATCCCATTCCAGTCTGAGGTGAACCCCACTCACACACGCAGGCAGAGCACGCCGTGGTCCAGCCTAGGATGAATGGAGTTACCGTAGCAACGCTCGCCTTCATTCAACTCTGTTATTGATTGCTTTTTTTAGGATGGTGTCACACTCTATTTCTTTGATGCCTAGCCTCGTCCATGAGGACTTGTTCGTCCACGAGGAAACGCTATGACACATCCACTTTTGTTAATTTTGGGAGGTAATTTGTCGGAAAAGAGGTGGTCTGGCATGTAGCGGTTTGTGAGTGTTGATGGAATTTGGGCAGTGGAACGTGTGTTTTAGTACGGTGAGGGGGTCTGTGGGACAGAATGAGAGCGTGTGTGTGTTACACAGTGAGTCAGAGGACAGTCAGTGTTTAGGAATTTCTTGAGTCACGGAGGGTTTCGTGTTTTGGGTGACTAGACGAGAATTAAGAAGGCATATACATTACAGGATGATGACCATCACAAAACCATGAGGAATCTTCACCTGACTCATAAACAAATCCCAGCATCACAGAACGTGCATTAAGAAGTGCATCATGGGAGCTGGGGTTCACAGTCGGTCTGCGTTCCAACCGTGACCCTGCGGGATGGGGTCCTAGGTCACTTCTAGGCCAACCGCGGTCAAGCCTGCGCCTAGACAACGGACCGATCTGACTTCCCATTGGCTGCTCCTGCCTCTGCCTCCGTGGCTCTGGTGGCGTGCTTGGGGGGGGCTCGGGGGCAAGTCTTCCCCAGTAGCCGTGGTAACAGCATCAGCATCACGTGAGTGGGGTGCATGTGTCTGCGTGTGTAGGGGGGTAGAGGGGGCGGGGCATGCGGGGGGGGGGGCGGCTGACAGGGGGTTAAGCACGTGTGAGCATGAGCAAAGTAGGCCATAGCAAAAAAGCAAAAAAGAGGGCGGGGGCTTTCACCACACTGAGATTATGGGATGTGTGTGTGTGACTCAGACCTCATGTGTGTGCAGAGAGGGGGGGGTGGTGGTTGTTGTTTTGGGGCAAACTGTCTCCAGTTCTCCCTGAGGAGGAATGTATGGAGGGGGGGGGCGCTCAGGGTAACTGGATCACGCAAAACCCAGGGTCAAAGGTCACGCCTCTCCTCGCTAATGATGACAATCCCTGACTGATTCATCCGTACTGTACCCCTTGCAAGCTCATCCTAATCCCCGACTGCAGCATCTGTACTGCACCTCTGCTGAGGTGGGGGAGGGGTGTCTCACACACCTCATATGTTTATGCGTGTGCGTGCGTGTGCGTGCGTGCGTGCGTGTGTGCGTGCGTGCGTGTGTGCGTACGTGCGTGCGTCCTCATCTCTCTGCATACGTGAGGGCGTTGGAGAGCCCCGGAGACCTAAACGCACGGCCCCTCACATCCCCTTCTAAACGACACAGGGGCCGGCGTGTTACGAAACGACCTCCTCCGAAGGAGACGTAAACCAGCCGCACGTCACTGGCCAGGGTCGTCCAGGAGCAGAGACACTCCAGCTCCCGGTCAGGACAGCACGGTGTGTCAGGGGAGGGGGTCTCATACACACACTCATCACACACACATCACATACACATCACACACTCATCACATGCTCGTCACACACTTATCACACACACACAGCTTCCAGCTGTTTGTTAACCTAAGATCTTATCGCTGAGGACGCACCCTTTAAAAACACATTCGACATGCGCACACAGACAACACTCACTTCACGCAGACACACACACACACACTTAACCACTGTAGCATGCCCACATTCTCAAACACACACACACACGTACACAACAGATCATTTTAAATAAACAACATCCCTCTAGCCAGGGGGTTTTGCCTGGCAGTCTCTCATGTTCCTTCCAGAACTCGTAAACTGAGATTTGCGGAAATATTTGGCCCACGCCTGACACGTTCAAACAAACAACAAAGATGGGGACAGCATGTAAGGGGAGGAAACACCGTCCTCAAAACATGTGGTCTGCATGCCGATACACCTCTCTCTGTCTCTCTCTCTGTCTCTCTCTCTGTCTCTCTCTGTCTCTCTCTCTCTCTCTGTCTCTCTCTATGTCTCTCTCTCTGTCTCTCTCTGTCTCTCTCTTCGTCTCTCTCTCTCTGTTTTGTCTTTCTCTGTCTCTCTCTCCATCGCTCTCTCTGTCTGTGTCTCTCTCCATCTCTTTCTCTGTTTTGTCTCTCTCTCTATCTCTCTCTCCGTCTCTCTCTGTCTTCTCTCTCGCTCTGTCTGTCTTGTCTCTCTGTCTCTCTGTCTGTCTTCTCTCTCTCTCTCTGTCTGTCTGTCTATCTTTCTCTCTGTCTGTTTGTCTGTCTGTCTGTCTGTCTTGTCTCTCTCTCTCTGTATTTCTGTCTCTTCATGCCTGTCTTCCCCCCAGCACCTGGTTCTCTCACTTCCTCCTTTGAACATCTAGGAATAGTAGACGTACACCAAAAGCTCCGACAGCATGTAAAGGCAACATCCTTACACACAATCATACTGTAACCACCCACCCACCATCCAGCAGCCCGTGAGCATACACCTACACACATGCACATCCCGCTAGACCCCTACATTACACAGCGGGGTATTGTCAGAACCATGGCAACAGAATTCCTGCCCGTTTGGTTAGGTTGGTATGCGTGTAAGATAGAACGTTGAGAATGTCACGGTAATGTTATTACGGTGGTCTGTCAGGGGGACCGTGGCAACACAGCTAAACCAGAGAAGTGGGTCACGTTTCAGAGAGACACCAAACCTAAGCACTCCAAAGACACACTTCACCCTGTCCCATTCCAGCCCGCCCCACTTTGACCTTCGCCCCTAACCCCATAAACCTCTAACCCTCTCCCCAGCCCCTCCTTCCTCATCGCCTCACCGCCTGTAACCCCTCTCCATCACCCCCCCCCACCACCCCAGAGGAAGCAGATCCCATTCCAATTAAACAAGCATTCCTCGGATGCTTTCGGGGGGCTAAGGGGGCTTCTACCTCCGTCTCCTTCCTCTTGTTAACTCCCCTAAGTCGCCTCCCTTGAAGTTAATTGGTCTGGGAGTGTTGGGGAGTGTGTTACGACTACACTCAAGGCGGGGTGAAAGATCACAAGTCAAGGGGTCGCCCTGCCAACGGCGGCCATTGCTCAGTCAACCGACCATCTCCAGGTTGGTCATTAGGTGATACTAAAGAGATTTTTTGACCGATGGTTTAGCACCAGTGTTCTGTGGCTAAGACAGTAAAGCCTGGGATCAGATGAATGCGGCTCCATGGCAACCAGCTAGCCAATTAGCATTGGAGCGTTAGCTAGCTATTCATTCCCACTCAGTTTAATATCAGATAAAACCTTTGGGACAGTTTCAACGACCCCCACCAACATCCCACTCACAGCAGCCAATCCGAGCGCACAGCTGAGCCGTCGTACCTGTCTTGAAGATCTCGTACCGCAGCGAGAAGCCCGCCCCTTGGTGGGCGTAGTCCGACACAAACTTGATGTGGAGGGCGGAGCCTGAGGAGATGATGGCAGGCGGGGCGATGTTACTGCAGTGTCTACCCACCAGGTCAGCCGACTCCGAATTGCCATCGCGGATCTCGATGAAGTCGTACCTGGGGAGGTCGAGCAGAGAGAGATGGGTTTGTGAGGGAAATATCTTGGATTGGCCAGGACTTGAACCCAGGCGTTTTTCGAAATGAATAACAAGACCCCCTTAACTCGCCGAGCCGAAAGCTCGTCCGTCGTCAGGGTAACATCAGGAGCAGCTGGGATGACGCGGGCAGCCACCTCTGCTACGTGGGCACTTTTGGAACACGTGTGGAAAGGCGATAATACAAGCAAGCAGTGCAGACGCACATTCACACAGACAGCTGCAAGGATTTATTAATAAGGTGCTAAAGATAGATGAGGCTGATGAATAAATTAAAATATGGAAAGCCCACACAGGGAGACAGCAATCTGGCCAGGGACAAAATAAGAGAAACGTGTACGTGGATGAAAGAAAAAGTGACCTCAACTTTGTTTCAGGTGACCTTTGACCTTGCAATTGAAGCCCTATAACAATCCAACATTTTTGACTGTCAGTTGGGTCGGGACGGGGGGTGGATGGGAGGGGTGTCAAGACAACCCACCTGTCTGTCTAAAAAAACTGTGAAGTCTAGCGTCTGTGGCGCTCAGCTAGCACACACACACACACACACACACACACACACAAGAAATAACAACATAGAAATCGACGCTAAAGTTGTGTGTCCTTCTGGACTGCACTTCTATGAATCCACTTTGGGATGCATGTTTTTGTACAGTGGTTCACTGCACAGGACCAGTCTCTCCCTTTATTTCTCCCTTCTCTCTCTCTTTCTTTCTTTCTCTCTCTCTTTCTCTGCTCTCCTAACAAGCATCACGTCTCCTCTCCTGTCGCGCGCTCCCCTCGTCAAAACACGCGTCGCCTCCAGGAACCGTCTGACAGCCAGCCGACGTCGTCCTTCGTCTCAATTAGCTCATGCGACGACGGCGCCGTCAGCCGACACCCCGTCGCGAGGACGCACGCGGAGGAGGGCGCGTTTCAGAAGGGCCAGGGCCGGCGAGCGAGCATCATCGAACGTGCGAGGAAGGCCCTGAGCCAGTTCCCGTGTCCGTGCTGTAATCCTGTATTAGCATGGCGATCAGAGCAGTTTGCTGGTGAGCTCCCTTAGCGAAGCTGCGCACTCGCTCTCCCTAGGTGTGTTTGTGTGTGTGTGTATGTGTGTGTATGTGTGTGCGTGGGTGTGTACAGCTGTAACGGACACAGGCTTAGGGAAAACACACACATGCAGGCAGGCAGACACAAGCGCACACCAACACACTGTACAGAGCCGTATCACCAATACCAAGGATAAAAGGCCTGAGAAGGAGCTGAGAGTCTAATTAGGTTTTAATTGATTTTAGAGTGGGTCTCTTTCGCCTGGCGTGGATTAGCAGACGTGAGTGAGTGTTTCTCAGATGTGATTATTGACCTGCTCGCTCACTCTCCCCATGCTCTGATGAATACATGCATGAGGGTTAGACGTGTGGGAGTCTAGTGTCCCTCGCTCTCTCACACACACACACACACACACACGCGCGCACACACGCACACACGCACGCACGCACGCACCTCCCTCAAACACCCGGCTCCCATCCTGATCCCATTAGAGATTGTTTTGCATCGGGTCCTCCTCTGCAGTGTGTCTGACACCTTCCACTGCCCGTTCACCCCCCCCCCTTCAAACTTTCATTAAGTACAGCAGAGCTAGAAGGAGAGAGGGGGTGAAACTCAAAGCCTTTGGGGTAGGTGATAGGCAGCACTAGTCTGGACATGCCCTTTCTCCTCTCCTATCCTCTCCTCTCATCCCGCCCTCGTCCTCTTCGCGGCCCCAGCTAATTGCCTTTCACACCTTCCTCTGTTTTTCGGGGACTTCTCTCCACCCTCGGCACATTCCCCACAGGCGCCACGAGGGCCCCCACAGACCGTCTCGCCTGCCTGGAGACACAAGGCAATCACCACGACAACGTCGCCGTAAAAGAAAAAAAAAAACAGAAAAAAACAGCACCACCTGTCCCCCAGCCGCCTCCCCCCCCCCCCTCTTTCCTGCCCGCCGGACAGGAACCACAGGTCTGGTCCTCTTCCTGCTCTCAGGGGGAGAGCAGAGGCATGCGTGACAGACTTCCCCTGTCTTGCTGACTTCCCAGCAGGTACAGTACAGGCAGCCTTGTTCCCACTCGTTAGCAACGATAACTAAAAGCCACTTTTGAGGCTATCGACCGAGGGACTCCGTCGGCCGTCGGTCTGGCAGCCCTCCACAGCGCTGCTCTGGTTGTCCTGCCCTGCGCCTCCCTGCAGCCCACAGAACCAGCAGGTCTACCCTGCTCCGCTCTGGGGAAGATGCTGTCAGAGGATGCTGTCAGAGGATGCTGTCAGAGGCTGCTGTCAGAGGCTGCAGACACGCCGGGCGCCCTGCTAGCGGAGAGCCTTCACAGAGCCCCCCTCCCCCCACACAGCCAACCCTCCCCCTACCCCCAAGGGTAGGACTAATAAGCCATAAGTGCTTCTGAAATATTTAGATGCTCAGAGAGAGTGAGAGAGAGCAAGCAAGAGTGACCAAGAGAGTGGAGAGAGAGAGAGAGAGAGAGAGAGAGAGAGGGAAGTCCCTGTTGATCCATAGAAGTCTGCTATCTCCTAGACTGGAAAACAAACAGAGCTCTGTGTTGTTGCTTACAGATGACCGGGGCCACGCTGCCTGCCACAGTCTGGCCCCTCTCAGGAACCTCTCAGAACATCCGGCAAGGGGATTAACCACTGCTGGGATGCCTTCTTTATGACCCTTACACACACACACACACTCATGCGCACACACACATAAACACTTGTACAGGCATGTTCACACCCAGACACATTTGCACACACGTAGGCATGCAGACAGACGCACACGCACACACATTAAGCAGCGAAGTGTGTGTTAATGAGGCACATTTAGCTAAATATATTGGATGGTTAAGTGAGCGTTTTAATGGTGTGGAGTCTATGGTGTTATGACTTGATTTCAACTCTAACCTGACCGTTACTTGACAGCACCTTGATTACCATACAGTACCTTGACCGGAACATGACCGGAACCCTGTCTGAATTTGAAGGATTTTATCAGGACCGCACTTGTGTGTCTGGCTTGCTTGTCCTTAACCTCCCTCCCTCCCTCTCCCTTTATCCAGCCAACTGTGATCGCCTATCGATTCCTCATTACAACAGGAAAACAGCCATTGATCCCACACCTCCCCTCTCCCTAGAGGGAGTACCCGGAGAGTGATATCAGGCGCACATCAGAGCCAGTGTTCCAGTTTAGGGACACTTCGCCCCCTGATGATGAGGTACGCTGGAGACCCTGCAGGGCCACTGTGGTGTGTGTGTGTGAGTGTGTGTGAGTGTGCGTGTGTGTGTGAATGTGTGTGTGAGTGTGTGTGTGTGAGTGTGTGTGTGTGTGTGTGAGTGTGTGTGTGCACGTGTCTGTATTTCAATGCTGAAAGTACTGAAGACTCTCTGCTATCATCACTTCCAGGCTCCAGCCAGTAAAAAATGACCAAATAATAAAAAAAACGGTATAAAATCCACATGGGTGGAAAAATGGATCTTCTCAAGTGTGTGTCAGTTTTATGAGGACTGAGTTCACATGTGTGTGTATCTGAGTGTCTCTGTGCATGTAAGTGTGTCTGTGTGTGCAAACCATCCTTCCACTAGTTTAATCCCTCAGTGCAAAATGAAATACTTCCACTTCGGGCTACAGCTAGAATATGGAAACGTGGGAGAAGGGGGAGAGAGAGAACGAAAAAGGAGAGAAGAGAGAGAGAGATCTCCACCTCCAGCCCACCTCCTTGCCCCAGACCAGTATCGCTATCATCTTAGGGCCCAGTGATGGTGGATTGCATTAGAGATATGGCCTGATATTTCATCTAGCCTTTATTGCATTTATTCCACATCAATCTCCTGCGAGCCTGGAGGTAAGAGCTATTTGGCACCCGGCCGGACTTCTCTGAAATGAAATTCTGAATTAAAGTGCCACCTCAGACGCTGGGAGCCTGCATAGACAGCAGATTTGATTGGTGCAGAGGCAGTGGGTGGCGGCCGAGGTACCCAAGGCAGGCTGCCTGATCCAGGGGCAGTGACCAAAACTGGCCACCCTGCTCATTATCCACAAGGAGCCCGTGAACAAAACTCCATCTTGGTTCGGAGATGCTGTCAACTCTGCTCCCAGGTTTTCTCGGTCGTCTTTGACAAATCCTAGCACCGTGCTACTGCGTGGGAGCGAGGAATGCATCTCCAGTCAACATGTAGCCAGCAGCCAGACACCCAGCCTCCGGCTCCTTCCACAAGCCTCCAGCCTCCCTCCTCCTTCACCTTCCCATAACCCCCAGAGAGGAGAGGCCGCCACACAGCCCCCCCGCACCCCCCCCCCCCCCCCCCCCCCCTAAAGTTGAGGGGGGGTATGGGAGATGGGGGGGGGAGCTCAAGTCTCTGGCTCGCTACACTTCTTTCGAGAACTTTCTGCCCTCAGGGAAGCACATCCCGCTCACAAATGGAAGAAAGGCTAAGGCGTCAGTATGTTAAGGCCGTAGAAGACGGCATCTATGAATAAGTAAGAGACGTTGGCGGGGAGCCACTGTTTTCTAATGGGCCCATAAAAACTGGGACTGTTTCTTTGGAAATGCTTGTGGGGATGGAGCGGCTGCCTACCTTTTCTCTCTCTGTCTCTCTCTCTCTCTCTCTCTCTCTCTCTCTCTCTCTCTCTCTCTCTCTCTCTCACACACACACACACACACACACATGGCTTTGTGCGTGGGAGGGAGGGCAGCGCAAGGCCCCAGCCCCCCCAGGCTCATTTAAAGGAGCAGAGGCATGGGTAGAGGGGTAGAGAAAGGTGAGGTGGTGAGCCAACATCTCTCCCACGCTCTCTCTCTCTCCCTCTCCCTCTCTCTCTCTCCCCCTCTCTCTCTCTCTCTCTCTCTCTCTATCTCTCTCTCTCTCTCCCCCTCTCTCTCTCTCTCTCCCCCCCTCTCTCTCTCTCCCTCTCTCTATGTCGCTCTCTCTCCCTCTCTCCCTCTCTCCCTGCTGCCGCCCTGAGCAGTGGAGGACTGGACTGGCCACTAGGGCTTCTTCCTCGGTGCTCACACACCATCTACTGCTATACCAAGCACTCTGCATTACAACAGGGTTCTAATGAAGAAACCAAGACAGTAGAAACCTGAGAGACTGCTCTCTAAACCCAGGGCGTTTTGGAGTGTGTGTGTGTCATGTATACAGGGTGTATGCGTGCGTTTGCGTGTGAGTTTTCGTGGGTACATCATAAGTGTGTGGGCGCACAGTGTATTATGCACTGTATGAATCTACACACCCCTGGAGTATGTTATGTATAGTACAATACAGAGGATCATTTCTACACCAGCCTGTATCCCACTGGTAGCGCTCTCTCAGCGTCCTGTATTGTGTGGTATTGTTTTGCGAACCATATTGTCGAAGGCCATCATTTAACGGATAGCAGAGAACGATGGCCTCGTTCTTACGAGGTCAGAGACAATAGCAGTCCATGTGATTCATATTAGCATCATCATACCGGGAGAGGAAGCTGACCAGTCTGGTCTCCATGCAGTCTAACAGCTGGCCAGGATTCTCTCCACTCCTCTTCCCGACTGCTGCCCTGGAAACTCCCTCAGTTCTCCTCTCCCCCCCCCCTCTCTTCCCCGTACTCCCATTTCTTTCATGTCATGCATCCTTTAATTCATCAATGTTTAGCCAGCTGCATTTATGATAATTTTATTTTTGGAGCAACTTTGCATGTCGCTTGCCCCCCAACCCCCCCCCCATGGCGTTGGCCCTGAGCAAGGGTGAATTAGTGCGGTTTACGGAACACATACGCCATTACAGCTCACCTCTAGTGGAGAATGCCTGGTTCGTCTAAGATGCCTCTTTGTGTCCACATGTATCCTCGCACAGTTCTGTCAAGCTGAGGTCACGATATTCTAAGAGAGCGGCTGACACAGATTTTCTCTCCACTCCTCGTCGTCTCTTGGAGAGACGCTGCGCTCGGCGCATGATTGATAGAAAAAACTCGACTGAACGCATTGCTCGAGCTCTCCCCCCCGCCCCCTCTTTTCCCCGTACTAACGCCCATTCTTTCAAATGCTCATAGAGTGCAACAACCGATAGCGAGAGAGCTATATCTCAAGGCACACATGATAACTAACATCCTCTTGCACACCTAGAGAGGTACTCTAGTTGAGCCGACCGGGGGCAAGCGGCGACCATTACCTACACTTATCAACATTAGAGAGGCGATCGACTACTAGTCACCGGGCTCATACATATAGAGACTAAATATAGTGGAATCTGTCGATCGTACGGTGATAGACAATTAGTCTGACGCGGGGGGCTCCCCCCCTCCCCCCACACACACCACCACAGAAGTACCCACGACGAGAATAGCACACAATAGATCGGAACACGACACGGTAAGGTTTCATCGAATGAAAATTTCAGCGTCACCAATCTCCTCCATTCGCAGAGTTTTCATCTGTCCTCTCCCGCTATAGTTACCTTACCCCCCCACCTACCCCCTCCCCTGCCCTGCCCTGCCCTGCCCCCCCCTCCCAACCCTCTCTTACTTGCAGTCCAGCCTCTCGATCTCGAAGTGGGGGTTGAAGTTGAGGACGATGCGCTGGGAGGGCTCTGGGGCGGTGATCACCCACTGACAGCTCTGGTGAGGCGGGTACTCCAGAGGATACCCCGGGGAGGTGATGTAGCCCGCGTCGCTGGCATCCAGCTGCCCTCCGCACGTCACATCTGGGGGAGACGGAGAGACAAAGGAAGCGAAGAAAGAGGGAGTGAGAGAGACAGAGAGAGGGAGAAAGCGCGCAAGAGAGAGACAGAGGGAGGGAGAGAGAGACAGAGAGGGAGAAAGCGCGAGAGAGAGAGAGAGAGAGAGAGAGAGAGAGAGAGAGGGAGAAAGCACAAGAGAGAGGGAGAGAGAGCGAGAGAGTGAGAGAGGGAGAGAGAGGGAGAAAGCACAAGAGAGAGGGAGAGAGAGGGAGAAAGCACAAGAGAGAGGGAGAGAGAGGGAGAGAGTGAGAGAGGGAGAGGGAGAGAGAGGGAGAAAGCACAAGAGAGAGGGAGAGAGAGGGAGAGAGTGAGAGAGGGAGAGGTAGAAAGCACAAGAGAGAGGGAGAGAGTAGAGGCAGACAAAGGGAGAGAAGGAACAGAAGAACAGTTGTTAGAATCATGTCCTTTTTCTGCTCATATGACAGTTTATAAATGTGTGCTTGTTCTGGATGAGGATCACTGCATAAACTCTGCACCCTAACCAGGCCACACACACAAACACCCACACACCAACACAGGCTCACTCATCCCTCCACACCCAGCTCCTTATCTGACCAGCGCTCCGCTGGGAGCAGTCTCTAAGTGTAATTGTTGCTCCGGCAGACAATCTGCAAACATTAGGACACATTCTCTGATCCTATCACGCCTCTCGCAGGAACAATAGCCTGCCAATAGCATCGCTTGGAAGCCCAGGCAGGAAGTGACACGCAGACTGCCTGTCTGAGGGGTTCAGAGGGTCGCCCCAACTCAGTAATGAGAAGCTGAAGTAACAAAAGCCTTCATTCTCTCCCAGCGCCCCGGCAGCTACGTGGGTTTTTGCGCTTGCCGTTATCTTCCACCAACACGCTAAGCACACACACCAACAAGTAGCCTGCAGCACAATACCAAACCGGCGCGCATCACTCACTCCTCGCACTAGATTTACTGGTATTATTATTCTAAATGGAGGGGAGATTAGAGAAACAAACCCCAAAAAATTGTCTCCGCAAACGACGTTCACCATGACAACGATGCTAGTGGGTGGTTAACCCGTTAGGGTCCTGTGCATACTGTTGTGAATAATGAGCACAGACGTCCAATTTCGACTATTTCGTCCGGACTTGCTATTTTCAAATTGTAAATGACAAGATGTGTCTTGTCAGGCTCACCTATTCCTCAAAAAGGATACGATTCTACTATAATGGGCGTTTCAAGAGTTGACATTTCCAGGCTATTGTCGTTAAGAAGGCAGCACTTTAGAATTTCTTGACACTTTGATCTTATGGTAAGTTTAAGTAAGTGCAACCATGAACCTGCGTTGTTATTACTTTGAGGACTGCATAAATCCGAAGTTCCAACACAACTATTTGGCTGGAGCAATCAACACCTAAAACGACAAACCGTGGCGCATCGTTCCACGCGCCAAGCTTGCTTGCGAATCACTCGAACAACCACTGCCCTAACGAATCAACAGATGTTAGTTAGCGAGCCCCCGAACCCGACATATGCCCAGCTAATATGAAAGAAGACAGTAACAACGAAGGGAATTAAACTAGGATAAATGCCGGACCGCGCAATGAAAGTGCCTGAACGAATGGTGAGAGTGAAGTGACAGAGAGAACAGGGGATGAGCGATTGCCATCTCTTGATTATTAACTCGTAGTTTTCAGGCACATTATAGTTATATAGATCATACCCCGTCCCCATCCTCCATCTTCAGTATGGGCGTGCACTATGCTTCAAACACCAGCGCCTGGAGGCTATCGTAGTTTACCGCACAGGGCGGAAATTACGTGAGAATCCGTTGCGTGTGTACTTGCACGATGCGATGCCCGGACTCTGTTGACCGGCGGATTCAGCCAGAGCCGTAGGTAAACCGCTGGCGTATATTCAGGACCTCGGGTGGGGGGGGGGAGGGAGATATTATGACAAGTAATAAACTATGACAGGCATAAGGAGGAAAAAAGGAAGGGTGTGTTCGAATTGAAGAGCCTCAACCTAGCACCTAAGCACCCCCCTACTGGCGTTATACTCAGGGTGTTTCATCGTGAGCAGCGTCTCGTCTTCTGGTACTATATCAACTCCCCTGTTTAGGAAGTCCGATCAGTGACCTACCGCTACCATAACCTTGCACCCCTGACTCTGAGAGGTTTGATATAAATGCTGAACTAGGAAATGGAAGGCAAAGAAGCCCTTCTATTATCCTCCTCTCTCACCCGTTCTCCGTGCATGGTTTTCCAGAGAGGAAATATTACTCAGTGGGTTATTATATCGCTCGCCTTCTGAAAGGCTGTTTACCTGGCGCGGGATGAGCAGTGGCGTGGGCGTCGTAATAAGGGAGAGAGTGGGTGAGGTTGTGAGAGAGCACCGAGGCGTGTCTCTCGTATGGAGTGAAGGGCGAACGAGTCCCGGGAGAGAGAGAGAGAGAGAGAGAGAGAGAGAGACAGAGAGAGACAGAGAGAGAGAGAGAGAGAGACAGAGAGACAGAAAGAGAGAGAGACAGAGAGAGAGAAAGAAAGAAATCTTAAAGAGGATGTGGCTCTTGTTTGTGTCCTTAGGATTCATCAGTGCAAGCCTGAATGAGCATGTGCACAATAACACCTGCGCAATATGACTTTTTGGGAGGTGTTCATAAAATAGACGTGTTTACTCTCAAATGAGAAAGTGCACAGCTGCTGTAATGATTGATAGCAGGAACCGTTTTATCGGTCTTGTTCATGAGCCACCATAGCCATGTTACTTAGGTCTCTATAAATCCCACAAGCCGCCCAGTTTGAGAGATGGAGGACTTAGGTGACATCAAGAGTTATGATATCATGGATGGAAGTGAACATTAGCTTTCTACATTGAAACTGGATCATCTCATGCAGAATCCTAAAACAGTGATATTCAACCCTGGTCTTCAGGTCCTGCTGTCCTGAACGTTCTAGATCAGGGGCGTCAAATCCTGGTCCTTGAGGGCCGCTGTCCTGACGGTTTTCGATGTTTCTCTGCTCCAGCACACCAGAATCAAATGAGTAGTCGTTAGCAAGCACTGCAGAAGCCTGATAACGACCCATTTGAATCAGGTGTGTTGGAGCAGGGAAACATCTAGAACACAGACAGGACAGGAGACCAAGAGGAATAGTGCCCTAGAAGCAAAGTAATCATAGAAACAATTTATACTCGCTTACTCCATTGCACAGACGTCAGTATGGAACCTACCCACTTTATCAAATTGACCACCAGGAACTAGGCTGTGATGGCCCAATGCACTATTAAACATCTTTAATTAATTCCTTAAGCTCTTTCACGGCTACCAGCAATTCTTTCCAATTAGAAATCCGTCCTTACTTGAACATTCTAAGACCATGTGTACACAGTCATTCAGTACAGCGCGCATAGAGACATGTGCAATTAATATCACAATAGTCTATGTCCTAATTCCTTTCACGTGTATTTACAAGGTTTGTCTGCTTGTGCGTGTGTATGTGTGTGTCAGCCCACTTCCATTAGCAGTGTTATCAGTGTTCTATAGTGTCATTCTCTGGGATAAGTCTGTGGAGAGGCTCTGATAAATATCGCCATCCTTCTCTCTCTCTCTCTCTCTCTCTCTCTCTCTTTCTCTCTTTCTATCTCTCTCTCTGTCTTTCTCTCCCCCCCACCTTAATTAAAAAGTGCTATCGCCCAGAGTGAGAAATCAGAGGGGAGAGAGTGGGCAGCATTCATCCATTCATCCCTGCAGAGCGCGCTTCTCTTCGACTGTTTTTAATCTAACCACTCTGCACACAAGACTGGGGAGAGGGAGGGAGAGAGAGGGAGGATGTGGGAGAAGGGATGGAAAATAAGTGGAAGAGATACAGTGGGCCGCATACCTTTGACCGTCTAACCTCGCCTGTCTTCCAAACAGCCGTCTCCAGTTACAGCGAGAGGCTTTGATGAAGGTTAGTATGAAAATGCAAGTGCTTCTCGTTCACTTGAAGCTGGCAAAATCAACACGCGTCGCGCGAGACAACCTAAGACCTCTTTTCCTTTTAGTCTCTCCATCTCTCCGTCTCTCTCCCCCTTTCCAGACATGCTCCCTCACCCATGGCCCGCCCACCCTCCCTTCCAGGATAAGTGGCTCTGTGGGCTAATCAACAAAATGCATTAAGGACCGCTATGAATCAATGGATCAATGGATCAATGGATCAACTGAGCAAACAGATGGCCGAGTCTGCTGATCCTGAGACAAATGAACTCTGACGCTGTCTTCACCTCCGTCCAGCCTGGGAGACAAAAGGAGAGCCATCCGCCAACACTGCCGGAGCAACACTCTTCTCTATTCTCTCTCTACCTCTCTCTCTCTCTCTTCCTCTCTCTCTCTCTCTCTTCCTCCCTCTTCCCCTCTCTCTCTCTCCCTCCCTCTCTGTCTCCTGCTCCCTCTCCTGTACAAATTAATCTTGAGTTCCACAACACCCTTCCCCTTGACAATAGTCAGCTTCTTCACCTCCCCCCACACCCCCCCCCCCCCCCCCAAACAGCAGCACCGTGATGTGGACCTCCGAGCCCCGCTAGGAAGCAGGAGCACGGGGCGCCTGGCTGTATTATTTATGGGGGTCTCGTTTTTAATTTCACCCCCTTCGCTCCGTTCCACCGTTCGGGGTGACGCCTCCCACCTCGCTCCTTCTCCAAAGTATTGAACGGTTCCTCGCCTGTTGTCTTGGCCCTGAATGCTAATACCTCACCTTGTTTTCACAGCTGATACCTTTAAGTCTGGCACCGGTTAAAACAAGTAGACGGAGAGAGGGGGGGGGGAGTCAGAAGGGGTGAGAGAGAGAGATAAAGGGGAACTAGAGAAAGAGAGAGTGAGAGAAACAGAAGGGGTGAGAGAGAGAGAGAGAGATAAAGGGGAACTAGAGAGAGAGAGTGAGAGAAACAGAAGGGGTGAGAGAGAGAACAAGAGCAGCTAGAGAAAGAGACACAGAGACATAGAGAGGGCATGAGACAAAAGACAGAGAGACACCTCCAGTAACTCCAACACCAACTAGAGGGGAGACTTCATCTGAGCGCCTATAGACATCCGCCCACGCGCTGTGTATACATGTTAATGGCTTAGTTAATGAAGTGAATGCTAATCAAAATGCTAATGAGTTATTAATGGAAATGTCACTGAGTCAAATTGCAGTAACTACAGAGTGTAGTGTAAGAGAGTCTCCTAGTTTGTCAGCGTTTGGCGGTCTGAGCCTGGAGATTGACTCCAACTTGGAGCTTCTTCTCAGCCGCCTGGCATCTCGCTCCAGGTGCAGCGCTGGTATCTGCTGCCCCCAATCCCCTCTCCTGTGCCCCATGACACTGTGACCCCCTCTCTGAGGCTTCCCCCTTGCCTTTATCTGCGGTTAGATGTTAACCTCCACCCCCCCCCTCCCCCCCGTAGTCTGTTTCCCCTCCGACTCTCCCTCTCACTCTCTCCGCTGTTCAAAACTCAACACCTCCTCTTGACTTGTCTGTCTGTCTCTGCTGGTTGTGTGGACGTTCTGTGAGGAGAGGGGAGCCTGGGACATGGAGTGCCTTGGCAGGCTGCAGCTCCAGAGGAGAGGGAGAGCTGCCCCTGGCTGCCAGGGGGCCCACATCTGTCTCTGATCAACTGACACACAGGCGGCCAGCAACCACGAACAGCGTCTGCTCGATCTACCTCTCACAACCACTGGGAAAGCTTTATTATGCGTGTGCAGATACATTTACGCACACAATATGCCCCCCTCCCCCCTCAAAAACACACCAAATGTACAGTGTGAAGTTTGAGGCTAAACTTTTGGGATTTGGGAGACCAGCTAGGTTAGGATTGCGTGCGTCCGCGAGGCTGCGTGGCGTTTATAGTGTAGTTGCAGCAAGAAATCCTTTGGCTGCCGACGCCTTAAGCTGCCAAGACCACAGCCAAAACACAAATAAAAATACAAGCTGCCAGACAATGCCAGCGACTAGCCTCGAGATAATGAGAACTCTGCTGTTGATGATGATGATAATTAGGATGATGATAATGATAATGATGATGATGATGATGGTTGTTGTGACTGAGATGACATGGAACACGACCGCATGATGATTCAAAACGTAACTTAACTCGAATATTTGGTAAACTGGATCCCTTCTCCCGGTGCAAAGTAAACTATTCAATGCACGCTAATGAGAACAAAACAATAAATGACAATCTTACAAGTTAAATGGACTAGAAATCCATATTAAGTACTTAGTCAGCGGGCAAGAAACATTGATTGCTTCCCGTGACAATAATTGGGGAAATTTATGCCCATTTGTGTTTTCTGTTTAAGTAAATTGTAAAATATAAAATATGGACAAATTTCACCAGACTGCACTGATATGGTCATGCAATTCTTAAATTGTTCAGAAGAACCAAGTTAATTGCACGAATAATTGCATCTCATGAATGGCCTAATCCCTCACTATGTTAAGACATGTCCATTTTTATATGATCAGGTCTCTGAGTGAAAAGGTTCTGTACATTGCCGTATAGCCATACTGAAGAGGCAATCAAATACAGGTTACTCGCCTCCCTTCCGCGAATGTGAAACTGCAGGCTATGTAATGCCGATGTAGAATTGACTTTTAAGACGGATTACCCGACCACCGGCTTTCCGATTTCATGCAGAATGTGACTTACAATTAATGATAAAAAACAAATTGGACGTTTTAATACAAAAACTAAAGACAACCCAAGATGAACCATTTTTCCATAACGCGAATAACACGGTAAATACGGTTTCGGGTGTAGGTGTATTTTAATTTACAAATATAATATAATCATGATAGTCTGGCCTATTCTCTCAGCAAGAGAATGTTATTAATTTGTAGTTTAGCTGTATGCAAAAAGACTTTTATGTTGGGTCACGCGTTTCTACCTGACCAGTAACTGACATCAACTCACCGTCTTCCCCACGCGCTCTGTCTGTTACAGTTATTACGAGTAAAATTCCAAGGAGCGATGACAGAAAATCCATCTTGAGAATCATTTTTCAAGATTTCTGTCCTACAGTGTGTCCGTTCTTTCTCAAAATCCACACCCTTCTTTGGCAAATCTGTTGAAAGTCTGGATCGGGTCTGTTATTCCGCTACTTTTCAACAACTAAACAAACAAATGTTGTCTGAAATTGTTCTAAAATCTGTATCGTCAGCCCTTCTTTTCAACTGTGCCAGCCTACTTGAATAAGGCTCCTAGGTGCCACCAACTAACTTTCATGTTCTTGTGACTGAGAGCAGCATTGTCCATCAACGCTGATCTAATAAATTCCACTTTTCTTGTTGAACAATGTTTGTCCACCAGTTTGATGTCTTCAGGTTCTTCCCTGACAGACGCGCGGGATCTTAGTCTCCTCCAAATCCGATAGAAGATCTTGCCTTCTCCCGCTGTCTCTCCCTCCGTCATGCGCTACCGGGGATTTCTCTCCGGTCATCTACAACTGAGAACACCTACTGTCGTTCTGTCTTCACGCGCAGATTTGGCTTCAGGAACAAGCAACAGAACAGCAGATCAGTCATGAACATTATGTTTGTCCTTCTACAAAATAAGCATTTATTCCATCTCTGTCACTCCTCCTGCGGCAGCTTCTGTCTGTGGCAGCGTCTCCGTACAGCTTGCGCTCTGGCGGCGTGTGTGTGAGAGTGTGTATGTGATAGCACTTTTGAGCGGAGCAGCTATCACATTACAGTCAGAGCCTCGGCTCCGCCCTCCGTCGGTGGCTGATTATGGAGAGGAAAGTGCGTACACACAAGCGCTCTCTGTCGCGCGCGCACGCACGCACTCACGCACGTACGCGCGCGCGCACACACGCACACACACACACACACACACACACAGATAACAGTAGATAAAAGTTTCACAGATAACAAACGCATTTATAAACTCGGGGCAGAACATGCCCACAGGATATATTTTCAACAAGAACAGAAGGAAAAGCGGAAGGAGAGGGGAGAGAGAGAGAGAGAGAGAGACAGAGAGAGAGAGACGGAGAGAGAGACGGAGAGAGAGAGACAGAGAGAGAGAGACAGAGACAGAGAGAGACAGAGAGAGAGAGAGAGAGAGAGAGACAGAGAGACAGAGAGACAGAGAGACAGACACAGAGAGAGAGCAGCAGGGTTTTCAAACAGCTGGTTTCTCACCCAATCCCCACAACACACATCAAGCACCAGAAGTGGAGTTAATGTCATATGTTTCTTTGCCCCACGGCTTGGGAAGAACCACCCCAGCCCGGCCCAAACTCAGGCCTGCAATCAGCATGCCTAAATACAGACAAATAGGCTGTATAATAACACAGTACCGAGCCCAAAATATCTGCTGAGAAATTCTTCCCTGGTTCAGCCCTTGTGCCTGGTCCTTGATTACAGTATAACATCCTACAGTAAAGTGGACCATGCTGACCTGCCTTGGTACACTTAACACATTCTGGAGAGCATGCAGGCTTCATAACGTGCTTCTGATGCATCTCATCATCATCCAGCACTGAGTGTGTGTCTGTCTGTATCCGTGTGGCGATCTCCTGGGGCCCCGCTCTGTTCCACGGTCTGCTCCAGATATTATTAGCCTGCTCCACAATGCGCTCAGCGGGGGAGCCGTGGAGAAGACATGGAGGTGGGGGGGGGGGATGGGGCTACTATAAGGGCGTTCATCAACCCCTGACCACAACAACATCTGACGACCATGTCCTTTATGTGAGGTCAGGAGCGGAGGGTCACCGTCACCCCGCGCTGTCTGATGCTCCAGTGGGTTCGTCCCCACCAGCTCACCCTCAGGTCTCCACAGCGTGCCACCGTTTCACTGCTTTCCAGACACCATGTCAATCAATCTTAAATCCACCAATGACCGCAGGGCACGGCTGTCACATATCACAAGGATTGGTTAATCGGAGCCTCGGGGCGTGGCCCAGACTGCCACGTGCCCCTGCAGATCTCGCTAGTTGTTTGTCCCTGTCCATGTGGACCATAACCTCTGCGGTGGGCGATGTTTTATTTCGTGTTGGTTGGATTTGTGCACTCTGTGTTTGCGTGTGTCTATAGCATAGCTGCACATGTGTGTGATAGTTCCAAGGAACAGAATGTCTCTGGAGCTGGAGGGGAGATGTGTGTATATGTGTGGGGAAGGGGGCTCGGGTGGGGGGCGAGGGTGGGGGTTGATGGGCTGGACATCATGCCCTCCTCACTCCACACCCCCGTCGCCCTGGAGACAGAACGCATCCCTTGGATTCTGACCGTCAACGCCGGGTCACTTCCTGTTCGTGCCCCCCGAGATGTCCCCTGACCTGACAGCGCTGGCTCCACCCCCCCCCCCCCCCCACCCCCTAACTACCTCTACCCCTCAGCCACTAAAAACAAAGAGAAGAGAGAAAGGGTGCTACCCTTCACCCTCCCTCAACCCTCAACCCCCTTCTGGCAATCTGGTGCCAGGCAGCCAAAACCTCCAACTGTGCCACTGAACACCAGCTGCAGACACACATACCTTTCCTGGAGCATGCATCATATCTGCATCCCCAGGGTTGGTGGGGCTGGGGCAGGGTCGGAGGAGAGGTGACAGGGGGTGGTGATGATAGCCAGGTCTTTTGTGGAGGAGGAGGAGGAGGAGGAGAAGGAGGAAGACAGAGAGATACCAGCTGCTGCCACAGTCGGTTGCTTATCACAGTCTGCCCTGCAGACTGACAGCAAAGCAGATAGCTCGCTCTCTCTCTCTGCCTCTCTCTTTCAGCACTCTTCCTCCCCCTCTCATCTTGGCAAGAATGGTGACTCCTTAGTGAGTTAAGAAAAAGCACTGTTGAGCTGCAGTTGTCAATAGAGGGTTGAGTGATCACGCTTGTTGAAAGACCTGCTAGCCTCTGATCTCAGATAAGGTCGGAGAAGCCTCTACCTGACCTTTAGGGTCATTTTAATTAGGCCAGGCACCATGAGCAAAGCACAGAGAGAGAGTCAGACAGAGACTGACTGTTTCTTTTGCCATACAGTACATTAGGATGATATACACTCTGCTCGGCAATGGAAATACAGACACACACCTGATTCGCCTGATGACCTCGTAAAGGACACTCCCACACTGGCTAGGAGACGCGCTCCGCTCCTCCAGGAGACACGACCCTCTTCTCTCACCTCTAAAACTATTCCAGGTTTCTTTCCACCACTGAATTCCAGCCCACCCACCCTCTCGGTCCGTTCCAGGGTAATAATTACACACATACAGAATCCTCCACCAATCTGCCTGTCCCTGTTGCTAGGAACATGTGGAAATATATGGTAACATCTGGAATCTACTGTCCAACCTCCCAAACTAGAAGTAAAAACACTGTTGACCAGAGCAGGAAACCATCGACTGTCAGAAAAATAGGAGGCCACTTTATGTTTTAGCATTGCTAGAAGTTTTCAAGTGCTTTAAAATGGCAACCAGTCACTTAGTGGTTAGCTGTTATGTAGCTTGGTTTGATTTCGCAAGACAGATTCCTGGCGCTAAAGCTTCAATAACATTTAAATTCCATGACTTTCTGTTCGACAGAGACGTCGGCTCATCGTCTCTTGGTCTATTTGTCCAGCAATACCAACTTTGGCCATATGGGGGCAGGCGTTTGCGCTTGGATCCAAAATATGAGGGTGAACTTAGGTGCGTGAGCTGCTGCCAGAAGAACAGAGAAACGGCACGCAGGAGGAAAAATGAAAGCCGTAGAAACGTCTCCAAGTACAACAACAGTAAGATCTCGGTAAAACATGAAACCAAGCCTAACCAGTCCATCTTGGGTCAACATTGTAGCTGCAGTTCCAAGATCAAGATTAAATATGTTAAGCTCAGATGGGGTTTCCCCCCCCCCCCCCCCTCCCTGTTGGTCTTTTCCCTCCAGAAAGTCTGGCCAGAGACTCTTTCATCCTGCGGTTTCACCTGGTTGTGGGTTTCTTTAAAGTCCCATCAAAGAGACGTGTCTAAATCCTGTTAAAACCTCTGGGTCAGAGAGGTACGTGCGTCTTTGTGTTCGAGATGCATCCCAACCGCTGCAGGATCACATCGAAATATTAATTTGATGAGCTCAAGGAATTCGACATCAACATGCACGTAGTGAGCAGGAGAGTTACCAAGGGACTTGTAATTGAAGTGTGTGTGTGCGTGAGAGAAAGAGCGAGAAAGGGAGGGAGGGGGGTGAATAGGTGTAGGGGCCTACCTTATCCCGTCAGCGTGGCAGGGAGAGAGATCACATTAGCGCCTCTAATATAGAGTCGAGGGCTGCCCACACGGTTTGTTGGCTCTTTGGGGGATTGGCTGACTTGGCCTCACAGCTCAGGATCAGCCCTCGACAAACACAACGAAGATAACAGCAGGGGACAAGTGGACCCTGATGAGCCTCGGCCTATTCAAGTGGGTGAATCAGCAGAGCCCTTTGTTTCACTGCAAGAGTGGAATTACCCCACATCCTGTGCGAGAAGAGAGAGACAGAGAGAGAGAGATAGAGATAGGGGAGAGACAAGGGGGAGGGAGGAGATTAATAAGAAAGAGCGAGACCGAGATCGAGAGTTCTGTATGCAAAGTCCTTTTCTTTGTATTCTAAGGTAGCCGCCTATTTAGTCTTCAAAGAGGACTCTGGGAGAGGAAGACATTAGGAGAGGAGGACACTAGGTGAGGAGGACACTAGGTGAGGAGGACACTAGGAGAGGAGGACACTAGGAGAAGAGGACACTAGGTGAGGAGGACACTAGGAGAAGAGGACACTAGGTGAGGAGGACACTAGGAGAAGAGGACACTAGGAGAGGAGGACACTAGGAGAAGAGGACACTAGGTGAGGAGGACACTAGGAGAAGAGGACACTAGGAGAGGAAGACTCTATGTGAGGACACTGGGAGAAGAGGACTCTAGGTAAGGACACTAGGAGGGGAGGACTCCAGGTGAGGACACTAGGAGAGGAGGACTCTAGGAGAGGAGGAGACTAGGAGGGAAGGCCACTAGGAGAGAAGGATACTAGGATCAGACCTTTCCATCGCTTCAGACGATATCGTAGGGCGGTATCGAACCACCAGCTAAATCAACCTCAATTCAAATTTATATGGTGTGTGTTGTCTCGTGTAATTGAGTGATTGTTATCTGAGTACATTGAGCACAGACAGATGGATATTTGGGAAATAGAGGAACAAGATGCATTGATCTCTATGTCTCAGTATATTGAGAGTTATGACTTAATAGTTTGGTGTGCTGTGTGTAGTAGATGTGTGAAAGACGAGTGCGTAAACGATCCTGGGCCAAATAGTGCGCACCTTCCTCGCGAACAGTGCTAAACTCACCAAAATATAGGGTCTCGAAAGCTGATAGATTTCGACTCTTCTGTGCTGATACTTGCTGAGCCCAACCAAGGAGAGATGCATCTGTGTCGAAGGATACGGCATGTATTGCACCCACCTTAACAAACACACACACACACACACACCCACCACACACACACACACACACACACACACACACACACACACACACACCTACATTATGCATTACGTACACGACATCACAACACATTACATCGGCACACACCACCCTACGCAATACGAAGTCACAACAGAGCATTATCAGTTGAAAGGAAACTGGAGGGGAGGACCTCAGTTGCCTTATTAGTGATTGAGAGGCAATTTATAGGATTTCTGCAGGCCAGCTATGAAACGCCCCCCCCCCCCCCCCATGCCAGTATTGTGTTATTGACACAGACTCTAATATGATATGATGACAGGGCTAGACAGAGCGACGGATATCTACTGAAATGGGACTGACACTCAATCTATTTGAGTGGTAATTCAATCAGAGCCCAGCTTCCTATGTATGGCTAATCAATTGCGCTCGGCGCAGGAAACAAATAGGGACGCCAGCTCCTGAAAGTGTCACTCATAAATATGGTGAGGATCTGTTTGTGAGACCGCTCTCCTGTCTCTGGTCGGAAACGGCGAAGATGTGCTCTGGGAGATGGTGTCTGAGTCATGGGGTAGGACAGACAGTGGAGATTTTGCACCTCCTGTCCTTAAAGAGATTCCCAATTCCATAGCTGTGGAAGATTATGAGCCATATACTGTTCTTGGAAGTACGATGCTCTGCTCTCCCACATTCTCTCATATGTGTTCCTTGCATTCAGTTGTGTCGCATCGGGTATTATGGCTCTCTGTTCCACCACCAATGACCATTAACAGGGATAACAGATGTTCCTTGATTCCTCGCGTCCTCCTGTTTCTGGTGTTTCCAGAGTCAAGGGGAGCTGATGCGTTATCGCGATGATGTCAGTTGTCCGCGTAACAAACACTTGTTTCGGTCTGTCTATCGTTTCCGTGAAGATCGTTGCTATGCCCTCCTATCCTAACTGATGCGACACGGATCTGTTGTCTGTGTATAATCGGTGTTATGGTGGACGAGATAGTGGTTATCGCATTGGTAGAGCCTACATGACTGCTCATGGTTCAGTTGTGCGACTGCGTCGTAGTGATTTGGTACTCTGCTCAGACGCTTCTGAACAAGCTGAGCATAGTTTGAAGGGATGGTCGTCTCATACTTAGAAACCCACAACCTGAAATGATGTTCACACCATTGTAGTGGAGACTGACAGGAAAAAGACACTCAGGAAATAGCATGCATGGGAGGCATGTTTGCCAAGGCAATCCAGATAGCATTACAAGAAGATGTCCCCTTCGAATACGGCTTCACACACACACACACACACACACGCACGCACACACACACACACACACACACACCCTCAGGAGCCTTTGACCAGTAAAAGTGGTGGGTGATTTATGGTGGCTTGTGGCTCGACACAACAAACAAGTTTATTACGAAGCGCCATGGTTGCACTGACATACAGAGTCTGCAGGCAGGCAGGCAGGCAGGCAGGCAGGCAGGCAGGCAGGCAGGCAGGCAGGCAGGCAGGCAGGCAGGCAGGCAGGCAGGCAGAAAACTCACTCACACCACACACACCTTTTCACAGATTGGAAACACTGAAAAGCATTGCAAGAAAGCAACAAAAGAAGTGTTGAACTAATCCCGTTTCTGTCGATTAAACACAGACTCTCTCTCACACACACACACACATGCACGCACACGCACACACACATGCACGCACACACACACACACGTACACACACACACGTACCGACACCTCCATCCCAAAGAGGCAGTAGCAGCTCGTAGGATGCTACTTAAACCGCTCTTTCTTTCTTGGTCTTTTGAAGAACAGCACAATAGCTACATTAACTGGCTGAGAGGTCTTTGATGTGGGCTTGAGTGAGACTAAGCCATTCTGAATAGCCTTCAGAACAATCACTCAGATGAGCAAACCAGTTGGGGGGTGGGGTGGGGGGGGGGGGGTGGAGGTAGTGTGTGTTGGGGTGTGTGCGTGTGTTGGGTGGGGGGGTGGATAGGCAGGGAGAGATAGTGTGTGGGTCTCAATGGAAGCTGTCATGTCAGTGTTGTAATTGGGATAGGATGCTTTGCTGATCCACGTTGCTATGGCAATGGTGGTGACAAGTGTTTGCCTCTGTGTGTGTGTTTGCGTTACGAGTGGGGGGTGGGGTGGGATTGTGTTTTGGGGGGGATTATCAATGATGTCAATAAGAAATAAACAAGAGCCAAGAATAAAGAATATGCAATACAGGGAACACTACTGGTGACAAGACCTGCCAACACTGGGAAAGGGAGGATAAGTGTGGCTGAAATGGTGACCTAATCTGTGGAGTGAACATGAGCCATTTTAGCTCTGTCCAAAGAAAAACCTGCTTCAGATGAGAACGAAGTCAAAATTGCGTTGCAACGTGAGCCACAGTGGGCACGCGCGCACACACACACACACAAACACACAAACATACATACACACACACACACACACACACACAAACACACAAACATACATACACACACACACACACACACACACACACGAACACACAAACATACACACACACACACACAGGCACACGAGCGTCCACGCCTGTGCTCATTATTTCTCAGCAGCGTGGTGGGGTCACCTGAATGTGTCTCAGGTTAAAGGAGAACAGTCTAATTGTTTTTCCCTGGGTCAGAAGCTCATTTGTCGTCCACATTATGTTGACAGCCGCAATTAGACCAGGTGGACACATACCAGAGGTCCTCACCAGTTTTCGTTGTGTAAAACTTCTCCGTTTCACGGCTGAGAATGACCGCTTGGACACGCTTGCCCTCCTCACACTCTGGCTCTGAATGAGGGTCAACCTCAGGAAATCACTCCTTTGGTGCTTGGCCCAGATGATAAGCAAAGGGATGTTGGGGGTGAAACCTGCCATTTTACCCCCCGAGGTTCATACGCAAGCAGCATAGCTTTGCGGGATGGTAGCATGTGACCCTATCAGAAGGGGAGATGCGGAGGCGTTCGCAGACGTGAGAGGGGGGGGGGGTTCCAGAGGGTGATGGGGGGCGCCCCCCCCCCAAAACCCCCCTGGTTAATCCTCACACAATAGACCAACAGCTGCAGTAAACGATAACCAGGTCACAGCGTGCCAGGATGACGAGGGTCTGAGAGCTGCTTGCTTGCATGCTGCTGCCATCGCCAGGCGAAGGGCGGCTCAATCTGACACAGAGGCTGGAAGCTGATCCCAGGTCTGTTCATCGCCCTCTCCTCCCCCCCTCCCCTCTCCTCAGCCCCACAGCGAGGGCTGAAGGAGGGATGCCAGAAGGCTGGGAGGGAGGAACTTCAGGGTGACCCGACAACGAGACGACGCGCGGAAGACTGTCCGAGGCGGACCCTCGGCAGAGACAGCCGAGATGGGCCCTTGTTGCTTAGCGCCCTGCTGTCGTTATCAACGTGGCGACATTTTGACACACGCAAACATTTGGAGGCAATTAAAGACGCGTGTGCAAGCGCACAGATGAGCATGTGAGGCTCTGAGGGCCGCTTGTCGCCGAGCAATTACGTTGACAATACACTTAATATGGCTCCGGACCACTCATTTCAATATCAAACAACACGATGTCTCCCAGATTGATGAATATGTTTTTTGAGGAAACCGTTAAGCTCACAATCATATGCACACACACATGCGCTACACACACAAGCTTGCACACACATGTTTACACACACACACACACACACACACACACACACACACACACACACACACACACATACACACACACACAGACACACATACACACACACACATATACACACACATATCTGAGGCAGTAAATGGCTTTTAATTGAAGCACAACATCCTTTGTTTCATTATTTACAAGCCTAGTTCATTATTCTGTCATTTAGAGCTGAGCTTCAAGGCCTTTCTGCCTCCATGCAAGAAACAAATCAAATCGGCAGCATGGACAAATGGAGATGCTTTATTTTTATTGCAGACATGCGAGGATGTATGTATGTGTGTGTGTGTGTGTGTGCTCGCACTAATGTGCGGTTGAGTGCATCTGTGCATGTGTATTCACAAGCAAGTGGGCTTACATTAGAAGTACTGGAGCGCGAGAGAGCGTAACGTTCGGGGGCGTCCATAATTGAAGAGAAGCGTGCTGCCAAAATAGCCATTAAGGAGCTGGATCTTTATCTAATCCAGGGAGTTAGGACCTTAAATACATAATGCTGGTGTCGGGGTCCGTTCGCCGGGGAGAGAAACATATGGAGAAGGACCGTAGCGAAGGGACAGCTGGAGACCAGCCAGAGAGAGACAGAGAACAGCCACAGGACGACTGGAGAACTTTCCAGAGTGACTGAACCCTGACCGTGGGTCCTCAAAGTGCCAGCTGAGACAAGGCGGTCTCAAACACCAGCGCCTGGACAGCAGCGTGGGGGGGGGAGGGGGGGGGGGGGGGGGGGGGGGGGGGGGGGGTGAGGCAGAAAATAGATGAGGGAAAGGGAGAGAACGAAAGACAGGGGACGAGAGAAGAAGTGTGAAATCGCATGAGGCTGAATGGGAAACGTGTGGTGAGAGAGAGAGACAGAGAGAGAGGGAGAGAGAGACAGAGAGACAAAGAGAGAGACCGAGCGAGATCGGGCAGAGGAAGACAACGATTGAGAGAGCAAGACCGGGCAAAGGGAAAGAGAGAGAGAGAGAGAGAGAGAGCGTGCGAGGAAGAGAGATTCCAGGTCAATGTAAAATGCATAGCTAAAGCGTTACGAGTGGGGCTGTCAATTACTGGCACTTGACGTGACCAGAGCAGGTGAGCTGGGGCCTAACTGACAGAGAGTCTAAAGACTCAATTATAGAGCAGCATATTGGAACGGCAGCTTGGATTTAATGTGCACACACAGCATCAATATGTACTTTGCAATATCCTCCTGGGTTTCTCCACAGCGTACAGTGCGAAGTGCACACACGCGTGCACGCACACAGATATTTGTGAAGTCGGCGAACCATTGATCCGCCCAGAGTAAACGATCTAACCAAACAAAGACGGAGCCTTCAACGAGAGAAGGATCCAGCTAGTTCATGACCTTCCTCTCCCCCCCCCCCCCCCCCCTCCCTCGTGACTGGGAGTCAAGACACGGGCTTCAACCTCCCGTACAGACGCCGTTGTTTTCCACACCACAGAGGAGGTTAAGAACTCTCTCCACCGGAGGGGGAGACTGATTTTCCCTGCTTGAAGACTTGAAATCAAGTGTCCTTGATGGTGCTAGGGGTGAGCGCAGCCTGCCTCTGGCCCCTCGGCAGCTTCTGCGTCTGGGCAGGGAGGCCAGCTGACTCTGCCTGATGGGAGCCTTGGAGGCCTCCAAGGTTCCCAGGAGGAGTCTGTCATGAGTCACTTATCAGTCCAGGCGCAGCGCCCCCGGCCCTCATGGGGCTGGACTCAGAGCACAGGATGGGCTCTGTGTGGTTACACACACTGTGGCTACAATGCCAACACTATTCTCTTGCTGTCTGTGGGGCCCTTCTGTGTGTGTGAGAGTGTGTGTGCTTGTGTGTGAATTTGAGAGAGACAGAGTGTGTGTGCATGCTGGATATCAACAGACACAGAGAGGGATTCCCCCAAACAATTATGTCTTTGTAAGGATTGGGGAAAGTTGAGCTAATGGCCAGGGTAAGATGTTGACTGTGGTGGATGTATTGTGTGAGTGTGTGTAAGTGTGTATGAGTGTGTGTGAGTGTGTGTGTGTGTGAGTGTGTGAGTTTGTGAGTGTGTGAGAAAGGGAGAAAGTGTATGTGTCTGGGTTTGAAACGTTTTCTAGAGTTGAGCTTGATAACCATCAGAGAGAACAGCAGAGTTTAGCAGAGATGATCTCTCAAGACGGAGCAAGAAAACACACCAGCAAGTGTGTGTGCGTGTGTGTGTGTTTGTGTGTATGTCTAACGGGTGGTCCCTCTACACACAAAGAACAACACACCACCCAATGTTTATTTTGATCCACCAATCTATGACGAAGCATCATCTATATCTGTTCTAAAACCTTTGGAGTCGGCATCTCAATGCTCCACTTGTGTGACCGTGAGGTTTGTGAAGACAACAGATGGTCACTGTGGATCTACCATGAATACTCTACCTCCATGTCCTCCACAGGGGCAAGGACTGTTTGGTGTTTGTATGGAGACCTGTGTCCATCTCCACTGGACTACAGCAGCAGCAGCTGGTAAGGGCTTTTTTTGCAGGTGATACTGCTGATTGGAGATGGTTTGGTGAGGGGTTGGACCAAGGTTGGGCCTGATTGGGCAACAGGAGAGCCAGGCTTGGATCTTATTGGTCCAGTGGATTGCCACGCTCGTGTATCTGAAAGCTGAAGCTAAACTGGGGTGCGTTTGCTTCTCGGTGTCTCACTGCTTGAAGGAAGGGTTGATCCATACATTTTGCTGGTTTGTTTCTGAATGACCAACTGATTGGAGAGGTACAGACAGGAGTCGGTATATACTGGAGTTGGATTGGCTGATTGTCTGCACTGGTTAACTGTTGGGTCGTATTGTCCAACATTTTCAAGTGGCTCTGAGAGGGTTTAGAACCAGGCTGATCTCATTGGCTGAGTAGATTGACTCAATGTGGGCGGAGCTAAGAATCCCCATCTCGTTGGCTTACCTCTTCTCCCAGACGCTGGATCGCGTTCCCCCGCTTGAAGAGCGTTCGTCTCGGACGTGACGTGACCAGAAACGTCTGAGGGCGAGTCCTCGCGTGGATCCGTGGGGCCGTTTGAGAGACGAACACTTCTCAGTCTCCCCCACGGGTTGTGTGGTTTCAACAAACTGCAGGGAGGCTGAGCACAGCCAACAGCAGAGAAGATCAAATAAGAACGCAGCATTTCAGGAAGATTTCTATTAAAAAAGGCTCTCTTGCTATGGTGATGGTACCGTTTTCAAAATGTTGACAGGCTGTGTTTTGGCTCTCAATTAAACTATTGTGAGTTATTTCAAATGTAAATAAAACATGAAGATACCTGGAGAGCGAGGATAATTAATAGCAGATTTAATGGTTAATAGACGAGAGCGAGCGTGGCGTCTCCCTCGGAGACTAGTGTGCCAAAATGACAGTGTCATCACAGTTTACTACCCCGGTTCTGAAATGTTACCTGCCATCTCCATGGCAACAGCGCCTTGTGATTGCAGTTCACAAAAGTTCTCGTTCATGACCTCATTTTACATTCCGTTCGTCTAGTCAACTCTCTATGGTTCCATAGCTTTCCATCAGAGCTCTGTGAAGGATGGATGTTTATCAGAAGCCATTAACATAAATGAATACACACAAAAGTCCACCAAAACATTGCCCAGCACGAAATCGGAATCTTCTCCCCAAACGCATCTATTTTGTGCAACCGAACATCACACAGTCGTCAACAAAATCAACCATTATGTGTGTGTGTGTTACTGTTCTCTGTATCTCCTCCCCTGCTCTTGGATTCGTCTTGGCTGCCCGTGTTTGGCCGAGGTAACAGGAGAAGAAGGGAGAGAGGGAGAGATGGAAACTTCACTTCTCACTGTCGAGTGAGAAGGGCAAGCAGTTGGTATGAGCTATGGGGTGTGATCTAAAGTTGTGACTTCTTCCTGTGTGTGTGTGTGTGTGTGTGTGTGTTTGGGGGAGGGGAGATTAGGGGCAGGGTCAGGGGGGTTGTGTGGAGTATTTTGTCTAGGGAAGGTGGAGTGAACAGACTCATGAAATTAAATAGAACACGACTCCTGCCTCTTCAGCGGGTGGATAAACAGACACTCTGAATTCAGCCGCATACCTTTCCAGATGATCCGATCACAACCGGTGGTGTGTATTTACTCTAAAAAAAGGGCACAATAGCAGAATGACAATGAACACAAAATCCTCAGTGTCACGTGCTTCAACTCATATGCGGAGATCCACGTCAACGTTTTATGAAATAACACCTGTCCCAGATGAAACCAATTCTGAAACTTCTCAAATATCTTCTCTTCTGCTTCCCAAGAGATCCAACTCAAAGAAAAACAAGCTGAATGCCAAACTAAGATCAGCAAATAGGTCAAGAGGGAGACAAGTGGAATGGCATGCGTACAGCTTAGGGCTTGTTTTCGATCTTGCCATTTCAATTAGCCGCTAACAGCCTTACTTTAATGACGGGGACATTCTCAGCCTAAATGAAGCTACGGGTGGCTCAGACCCTGCCAGTCAGAAAGTTAAAGTGTGTGTGTGTGTGTGTGGGGAGAGGGGGGGGTGAAGGAATGTTTAACCGAAAGTATTTGCCTGGCATTTGAAAAAAAGCTGTGTATAGAGAGTGTGTGTGGTCCAGAGATGTCTTCACTGGTCTTAACTCATTTCTGCACAGGCTTGTTTAGAATTTGCAGGCCCAATCCATTGGTTCAGAGCCACCATCTAAATCTCCAATAGCTTCGGTAGGATAAAAGGAACAACAGCCTTTCACGTGAATTAAGTTTGAACAAACATCTCCTTGTTTCAGACACGAAGACATTTACAGAGGTTTGGAACAATATCTCCTCCAGGCTTACCTGGATCGCACTACGCTTTCCAAAGGAACCCTCCCTACCTCAATCCAAACTAACCCTCTAAAAGCACCCTTCAAAGACTGGTAGGGGGTTGGAACGTCATGGACCAATCACCAGATTAGAAGATCCCATGAAAGGCTCGAGGACAGTCACACTGTTTTAATACTTAAGACGGTAGTATTATGTCTTTAGAATACTCCACAAGTACACTCAGCCCTGCTTGGGGCTCCCCCCCCCCCCTGCTCTCTGGTCACCTTGACCCCCGGGAGCCCAGGGGACTCAGAGAGCTGAAACTCCGGTCAACTTGTCCACCGAGACACGGTCAGATATCACAGCCGAACGAGCGAGCCAACAGGAACACTTGCCATTCCAGGCCTCCGCAACCCAATCCCTCTGACATGAAGCCGGCCGGCACCCCCTTGCGACTGCCAAACCAAACACCTGGCATCTTCCTGAAAAGGGCGCCAATGCTGCAACCTGCGCCAAGCAGTCAGATGACCGCGCGGGTGCTAACGGACGTGCGTGTTAATTGCGTGTAGTGTGTCTTGGTGAGGAGCCTGCGTGTGTTTAGGGAGCGTTTTTTTTTCTGCGTGTGTTTGTGTGTGTAGGCACGGGTGAGTTGGGATCAGTGCTGGGTGGTGAAAGGCAGATGGATGAGGGTCTGGACTCTGGAGAGCTCAGCTGTTGGGGATGAACACAGCAGTGTTCAAACAGCACGGAGCCCTCTACGGTCCACATTCTGATACTCTGGCCTCCAGTCTGCTCCTCAGGGTGTGTACGAGTGTTAGTGCAGGGCTGTTAAACCATGCTGTTAAACCATGCTAGATACAGCAGCACCACCATGCTCTCAAAGCTCACATGGTTAGCAGCGGGAAGGAGAGCGAGTGGGAATGAGCGTGCGTGCGAGCGCGTGCGCTAGCATAGCAATCACCCGCAAGGTATCACCACGGCCAAGAATGAGAGCAAGGAGCAGCGTTCGCGCGTTATTATGGGATGGAACGTGGAATACCTTTCAGCGTTGCCACGGCGATGTCATCCGACCTGCCCAACAGTTACGGGAATCGCTGTGCCAGGAGTTGGTGGCGCCGTTGCTATGACGACAGCTGGTTGGAAAAAAATGGTGGTTGGGGGGTAGGCTTATGTGTGTGGGCGATGACAAAGGCAGTAGAGCCTGCATGTGCATTTAGGGTGAATATGACACACATTTACACTTGGTTGCTATACCAACCTGGAGGAAAAACGTTAGGTACAACAAAGCATGCCACTTCAACGTTGACTGCAAAATAATGGCAGGAAACAACCAATTCATACCTTCCTCATCAAATTCCAATTAGTGCCGTCCCTTTATTAACAAAGCCAATAACGACAACATAACAGGCTCTGCTTGTTTAAAGCCAGGTGAAGGGCAAGCTAACGGCTAATGCTATCCCATCACTCCACAGGGAAGCAGTTGCTTGGTCATAACTGCACGTTAGGAAGCCCACCCACTGCCTGGCCCAGAGCCTCTAATGAGGACTAGATCGAGATGAGGGACTCCAGTCAGTCTAACCGGGCCTTCTCTGTCCTCCCTATCCAGTCTGGCAATGACAGACCCCTGATCCAGAGTCTGTGATATCCTGAGGGGGGAATTAGAATGAATGGAAAAAACACAAGGGGGTAGGATGATGGTGGCGGAGGGACGATAGCAAGGAAGGATGATGGAGCGGGTTCTAGCGCTGCGCAATGTGCCTTTAATGAAGCGGGCAAGAGCGGGGCGAGGTCATGCTGAGCGCTCGCCCGCGTCTTTGCGCATGCGGTGCGAGGATGTAGCCAACACCCACACGCTCCCTCTCTCCATCCCTCTGCTCTCTCCATACCTCTGCTCTCTCCATCCCTCTGCTCTCTCCATCCCTCTCTCCCTATTTTAGGGCTGTGTGGGAGAGATAACTGTTCCTGCTCTCAACGGCACCCTCCCCTGAGTGGTGCTTTGATTGACACATGCTAACAAGCTAAGGTGTACTTGAGGGTGTCAATGGAATTGGAATGCTAAAGAACACATCGAGGGATTTCTCCCACAGACTATTTTCTGCTTTTGAGACACGACAGGAGAACATCTTGTGCTTTGCTCTTTTTTTTTGCCATCTCCCTTCCTGTTTTTTTTTTAGGAATCACACCAGAATGTGGAATTATGAGGTGTCAAATTAATTCACGCCACCTCTGTAAGCCAGCTCTGCAAAACAAGAGGAATGAGAAACCCAGCAGAGGCCAAGAGGAAGCTCAAGCTTTCAAAACAGACAAATACATTTAGAGAGCGAGAAGTCGTCGAGAGTTTGCATGTCTGTGTATTCAGCAGAAATGATTTTCTGTCTCTATTGTTGCCACGACTACGGCCGACTGTGGGATTGGAAGGGAGCATCACACTGAGACTAATAACCCATTCTAATGGAGAGGTCATCCACACAGCAGATAAGAGCTGCATCGTCTTGTCCTGTGGCGTAACTTGGAATTGCCCGTGTCGGACTGTGACCGGGCCATGGTGATGGGAAAGTCACACACACACAATCCTGCACCCACACACACTGACAAACACACACACACACACACACACATACAAACACATACACACACCTGAACCCAGACAGCCTTGCCCGAGTCAGCCTTGGCAGCCAGACATTTGATTCTCAAGGCCAGGTTGAGCGGGTACAGAGTAGTGCTGTTTGTCAAACAGCCATGACAGCCTCCCTACGTCACTGGTCCTGACGTTTCAGTCTGACTTGACGTTTGAAAGTCAGTCTAGACGTCTGCCCATCTGCTCTGTTCCCAAGGACCGACTCTCAAGCCCCTACTTGGGTGAAACTGCATGTGTGGCGCTTGCGTACTAATGAAGATGATAAGACGACGGAAGGCTGAAGAGACAAGGCCCTACTGTTGAGGAGGTAGAAAGGACATCCATCCTGGGTTCAACCACAGGGCATCGAAAGGAGGGCCTCCGGCGTGTCGTTCCAGCGGGGAGGAGGAAGGAGACGTCACGGAGGGGACAGATGCGGGAGGACAAGAAGACGGAGCTCTCAGATAGTTCAGATGCTCACTGGTCTCTGTGGTGATTATCACAAACTAATAAACCCTTTCAGTCTCTCTCTCTCTTTGTCCCCCCCCCCCTCCCCTCTCTCGTTCACTCACCAACAGTAATTATACTTATTTCAAGTCTCATTCCGCCAATCAGCTGCAGTTTTGGGTTCTGAGGGAGCAAACTGGGCGGTAATCACTTCTAAAGAGATCTCCCCTTTCTAATTGTTGAGGACGTCTCAGTCATTATCAGTCTCGATCTGAAAGAGCTCATTTAGCAAGATAAATTGGGTTGAAAATCCTAATCATTTTGGCGAGATGAGTCACATTGCTGATTCATGCGGTACAGCAAAGTTCCTTGTGACATAATTTGATCAACGCGTAAAGCAAGACGACATAATTGGTCAATCAGATTCAGGGAAAAGCATGGGATCATTTCATGAGTATTTGCAAAATATTGTAAAAAAAGAACCCGTTTATTGGACATAGTATAATGTTGGCTATGATCTTAATGGGTGACACAGGCAGTGCGATGGCCTACAGCAGGACAGAATGACAGGCAGGTCCACACTTACGCTTGTAAACTACACTAGGTGAACATGCCAAGTCTACATCGGCTCTGGAACTACCTGATCCAAGGCTCACATAACCAATACGTTCAGAATCATCACTCACTTACATAGAAGACTCATAAAAACTCTATACATTAGAAATCATAGGGTTAGTTACAGGGGAATAAACATACAAAACAAGATGGCTACTGAAATCTTTAGCGAGGCCCACCACCAACTAGAGGGGGGAAACAACATTTTAAAATACACACGTGTACAAACAGGACCAGGAAGAGAGGGAATGCTTTGAAGGGGAGACTTCCTGCTCTTCGGAGCGTGTTATTTATTTACTATTGTGCAGTTTCTACTTCCTGTGCATCTTCTGTTGTCTGACTGGGCTGCTTGGTTCGGCAGGAACTGCCGATAGTTTGGACAGGTGAGGGGCTCTGAGAAGTGGAACAGTATGCATGTCCAGGTCCATCATGATTGTAATGCTTCCCTCTATAGTTCTTGTAGACCGGATGATATCTGGATAGACGTCAGGTCACAACAGGTCAGTCATTGGCTGAAGCACGTCACACCAGAGGGTTAAGCAGGCTAAACTGTAGGTGTGGTAACCATAGAAACCCAGGTGACGGACAGGTCCGTGGCTCCTCCTACACCGCTCCAACCATGGGGTTCTTCTGTCTGCGGTCTCTCTGCCTGCCGTCCCTGTAGCCGTAGCGCTCGGGGCTAGCGTAGCGCTCCTGGTTGCCACGGCGCTCCGGGCTGGTATAGCGGCCGGGGCTAGCTTGGCGATCGCCCACTGTCTCGTAGACGTGGTTGCGACGGTGAGGCTTGGGGGAAAGGGCGACATCCTGCCTCATGGGGGAGCGGTGCTGGGCCTGGCTGGGTGGGTGGTTCTCTCTGATTGGATGCGGGGCTGACTCTCTGGGCCCTGGCCTGGACTGGGCAGGGTGGTCGCTAGGATCCACCCTCCTGGAAACAAAAAACACAAAGGAAAAATAAACAAAACAATATTACTGATCGATGCCGCTTCAACGTGATTGGCCCTGAGTGGTAGACAGGACAGAGAAGTTAGTCTCTATGGCTCTTATAGCAGCCCTCGTCAGTAGCCAGAAGTAACAGGAACAGGACTTGCAGTTAGAGGCACAGGCAGGAGCCAAGACTGGGGCTTGTCCTAATGCCAGGCTTAGGAACTGGGATCAGAGGTCAGCAGCCAGGTTTGGCTCATGCTAGCTCTGTTGGTGAGCTAGCTGGGGCACTGACAGAATCATTGGCACGATATAAAGATTGACAAGGGGAGATATCTGGGAGATTAAACCACTGGGTGACAAGCTTTGGTCAGAGAAGGAGGGGGGGGGGATCACAGGGCTGTGTGTGTGTAAGAGTCCCCCCCCCAGGGATCCCAGTAACGAGGCAGCCAGCTGGACGTCTCCAGTTCCTCCCTGTAGCTCAGGGTGATTAGACGGCTAAGCCCCTGAGTAAGGGGACACGAGGGCTGAGGAGAGGGGAGAGAGAGAGGGTGAGAGAGGGAGACAGAGGAGAGAGAGAGAGAGAGAAAGAGGGCGAGAGAGAGGGAGATAGAGGAGAGAGTAAGAGAGAGGGCGAGAGAGAGGGAGAGAGGGAGATAAAGAGGAGAGGAGAGAGGGAGAGAGAGGATGGAGCTTAGGATCACCTTTCACAGTCCTGATTCACATTTTTTCCAGCTTGTGTGCTGCCTGCCTTTGCTATTACATGCAAAAACGCACACACACACACACACACACACACACACACACACACACACACACACACACACACATAGTAGCATAGGGTAGGCCTCTCTAAAGTGAGTGTAATGGTCTAGTTCATTTGGCTCCCCAGCAAAGTTCCCTTGTGTTTCTTGTTCTGTGCCAGACCCTTGTCCTCTGTCCAGCTCTGCACCTGTGGACCCTCACACTGAGGTTAGTCCAGATATGCGTAGCGTGTTGGTCATGTGTTCGGGGGTGGCTGACCACCCAAACAGGGGCAGCCCCAAAGGTGGTCCCGGGGCTGGACGGCTCCTTCCGGATAGGAACCCCTGTACGCTGATGTCACAACGCCAGGCCCCGGGGCCTCAAAAAAAAGGGGAGGGGGGAGGAGATGGAGAGAGAATTGGAGTATGACGGATAGAGGAAAAGTCTAGTAACTGAGACTCTGAAAGAAAAGGATGAGAAGTGCTTCATCAGAGAGGCAGAGAGGGAGTGAGAGAGAGGGGGTGAGAGAGAGGGGGTGAAAGAGTAAAAGTGAAAACCAAAATAGATCCTGCTTGTACACAGGAAGTTAGAACATGAAAGCCGGATAGAGAGTTTGAGAGAAACAAGCAAACAGAAAAATGAGAGACAGAGAGAGAGAGGAGGGGGAGAGAGAAAGAGGGAGGGAGAAAGAAGGAAAAACAGCGATAAGACGAGATGAGCCTGGGTGTGCCATTAATACAGATGCAATACAGACAGCCTCTGGACCACCGGGGGAGTGGTGATAAGCAGGGGAACACCTGGGCCTCTGCCCCAGCACAGGGCCACCCAAACAGGCCTGCCCATCCACCATCTCCCCCCTCTCCCCTCTCCTCGACAGGGGAGGGGGTAGCTAGGGGTTGGGATAAGTAGCCCGTTAGAGCAGGGGCTCAGCACTCTGGAGAGCATGTTGCTGGGTGGAGGGGTTGATCTCTGTATGGGGAAGAGCATCGGGCAAGGGGATGGGGCCAGCTGCAGGATTAGAGTTTAGAGTGGGCTCTATCACACTGACCAAGAAGTGGGAGGTGTGTGGGTGTGGGGAGGGGGGGTTCTGGGGCCCAATGAGCCCAGTGGGAGCTCTCTGGCCTGGGGTCACACAGCTGGGCTCGCCTGGGTCCCCGTGGAAAAGACCGGGGCACGCGGAGGGAAGGGCGAGTTCAAGTGTTTAGTCTCGGTTTCCAGTTGTTTGGGCGATCCGTGTGCACGTGTATTTATTAGTCCGAGAGTTTGAGTGTGTTCCAGTACGCGTTGTGACTCCAGAGCCCATGCTAATGAGCATTCTGCCTACAACATGTGTGCGAGGTGTGTTTGTGTGCGAGTGCATTCTGGCTGTGGTGGTCTAATATAAGCTGACAGTAGAAGGTGTCACACTATCCTCTCGGGCCGAATGGAAGGGAATAATGACATGTCATGTAATGAATCCGTCTCCCACCTCGCAGCCCCTCACCAGCTCCACACCTCAGAAACAGGCCACAGGATATATTCTACACGCTTACGTATGTGCACTCACTCAGGCGTGTCAGAGCGTGTGAGGGAGGGACACCGTGTGAGAGAGAGAGAGAGAGACAGAGAGAGAGAGGGAAAGAAAGAAAGAAAGGGAGAGTGAGCACACTGACATTTGAGAATAGTTTCCATCTGACGACAGTCAAGGAATTCTGCCCTCGTGAGTCCAGCTATTTGCACCTGCCTGAAGGAAACGGAAGCAAAGCTTCTTATCCGCCCCCCCCCCTCTCATAGGCCCCCATCATGCCCCTGTGAGCTGCCATGCCAAACAGCTGGTAACAGTCACAGAGGCCAGAGTGGGGGGGAGGGAGGACTGGGGGCGATGAGGAGGGGTCTGGCAGTGGTGGAGGAATCTCGACTCGCTCAGATCCATAACACATCCACCCACACACACACACACACAAACAGACACACACACACACACGCACGCACGCATGCGCACGCATGCGCACGCACGCACGCACCACTCATCGCGCTGGGTTATCTGGGTGCTAGAGACACGGAGCAGACCTGTCTGGCCTCACATTAAAGGTAACCATTAGCCTGGCAGCCAGATGAGAGGCCCAGCAGCCTAGACCAACAGCAGTGTGAATAGCCACTCACAGCAGTAGGCCTCTGTGTTTACAGAGCCATACACAGGGACGGTGCACATGTACATTTTCACTGGCACCTCGTACTGTATTCCCCAGCCAGACCGTTTCAAACAAGGAACCATTGACCTGAATGAGAAAGCGATGACAGACACGGAGCCCGATGAATGCAACAACTCACATCGCGTACGATAACAGGTAGGCCTTCAAGAGACCGTAAGGGGAATATTCTCGACGTTTCTTGATCTGAAACAAAACACGTTTGCGGTCACGGCGAGGCAGACAGAGTTTTCATCTGGGCCAAGGTGCAGACTGCTACGACTGCAGGGAAGCAGACAGTCTCTCTGGCAGTACACACTGTGCTTAGCCTTTGTTTTATTTATAAAACAATCATTTCATTTTCCACACAGGAGAGAGGAGGAGAGGGAGAGGGAGAAAAGAAGGAAATGAGAGAGCAAGACAGAGAGAGCAAGGCAGAGAGCAAGTGAGAGAAAGAGAGCGAGAGAGAAAGAGAGCGAGAGAGTGAAAGATAAAGAGAGCGTGAGAGTGAAAGAGAAAGAGAGTGTGAGAGAGTGAGTGAGAGACAGAGAGAGAGAGAGAGTGAGTGAGTGAGAGAGAGTGAGCGAGAGTGAGCGAGAGAGAGAGTTGCTCAGCTAAAGGAGTTTCAGTCCCACCTATGATTTCATCAGGGACATCCCGGGTCATGGACGACACAATTGATGCGGCCTAACCACAGCAATATAACTGAGTGAGCTGGGCAGTAAGCAATGAAAAGGTCAAATGATCTTCGAGCGGTTTCCATAGAGGCTACTGTCGAAAACACACATGAAGGAAGATAATGGGGGAAAGTCCAGATTGTGTGTGGCCTCTCTCGGGTCTCACAGAAATGAAATATGAGATTGGTGCTATTAGAAGTGAGGGGATTCATTAGATATGAACTGAATAAAGGACTATGGAGAGACTAAAATGTGGACGTTAGGGAAGGTGGGGCCATGGAAGGCGCACACACACGCACGCACGCGCGCACACACACACACACACACACACACACACACACACACACACACACACACACACACACACACAGAGAAGACCAGCCTATTCTCCAGAACTCCTGATCATACTGATAGGGTTACTTGGTATCAGTGCCACTCTGAAGCACACTGGCCATCGGCTGCACATCTATCAACCAATTATCAACCCGACGAGGAAACGTTACCATGCCAACCATGGCCCGCGCACACCAACTGGCTCAACACTGTAATCCAATCACCTATGGAAGCGGGTCACAGGCCATTCTGATTGGATAACCTGGGGATGCAGAATGGAGCCTATGACCCAGAACTTTACTGCAGTAACAATCTTAATGTGCTCCATATGGCTGTGTGTGTGTGTGTGTTAATCCAGTCCAATGCAGAGACCATCTGAGCTTCCTTTCACTCGGATCTGAACCACCAGTCTGATGCCCCTGGCTTCTCTTCCACCCAGCCTCCTCCCACACTCCCAGCCTCTTCCCCCATCCATGTAGCCTCTTCCCACACTCCCAGCCTCTTCCCCCATCCACGTAGCCTCTTCCCTCACTCCCAGCCTCTTCCCCCATCCACCCAGCCTCTTCCCTCACTCCCAGCCTCTTCCCCCATCCACCCAGCCTCTTCCCTCACTCCCAGCCTCTTCCCCCAACTACCCAGCCTCTGCCCTAACTCCCAGCCTCTTCCCTCATTCACCCAGCCTCTGCCCCCACTTCCCCACCCCGCACGCACACTCAGCATATCCACCCAAACCAGCCTCCTCCCCATGCTTGGCCTCTCTCCCATCCAGAGCCTCATCCTTCTCCCCAGCCTCATCCCCAGCCTAGTTCCAGCTCCTCACACAGACAACCCAAATGAAGGCTAATGCAAGCCAGGCCAATGGCAGAGCCACACTCATTTGAGAGGAAATGGCTTTCAATGAGGGAATGCCCGGGGGGGCATGCAGTACAAAGTTCAGCTCACTTCAAAAAATGCTTCTTATTCTGCTGTCCGTCTCCTCCCTCTCATTCTCATTCTCTGTCTCTGTCTCTGTCTCTCTCTCTCTGTCTCTCTTTGTCTCTCTCTCTGTCTCTCTCTTTTTCTTCTTCTTCTTCTTCTTCATCTTCATCTTCTTCTTCTGCCAGTCTGTTTTTCAAGTTCCCAGAATATGTTTGGGTCCCTGCCTCAGTATTGACGCTTCAGGGACTTCAGGGAGATCACGTTTCATCTCCAGGATCCACATCAAAACCCAAGCGAGCAGGACAGAGACTCTCCAACACAGAGGGCCACTTTACCTTGCTCATTGTTCTGGAGCCCAGACTCTTCCCTAAAGCAGTTGCGTCCACTGTGCCTCCACTGTGGGGGCACACACACATACACACACACACACACAAACGCACACACAGACACACAGACACACACACACACACACACACACACGCTTATGAAGTTGTCACTTGAAATCGCATCACCGGCAACAACTCCAACGACATCCTCCCAGGTCCTCTTTTCAAAGTTACGGATCCAACCGTGGGTCGACTGGGAGCTGAGCCTGTGAATAACGTGTTGTTGTCGCTGGAGGTAAGTGAACCAGGGCTTTAGACCAGTCATTCAACGCCAGTTAATCTGGAATAGGGAACTGCACTTTACACAACTCATTCTGAGGGGGAAAAACAAACCTCTATTCATACAAATTACTCGTCTAACACGGTTTCGGTCTCTCTGTCATTCTCTCTCTGTTAGCCTTTACTCAGTTAACCATGCTCTGTTCTCTTTCTTCTCCTCCTTTCTTCCCTTCTGCGGAACAGCAGTGTGTCAGAGCGGAATGACTGCTCCAGTCATTGCTGGAATGGATAGAGGCAGAGAGACAGGCCAGCAGGCTTGGAGCCAGAGAGACAGACAGGCTAGCTGTAGTATATGTGGGGATGCCTGTCATCGCAGCTTGAGTAGCGCTCGGTGACGTGACCGCTCTCCCTGGCGCACCCCTTCACCCTGCGCTCTGGTCGTGTCCTAGGAACCAGGACGCACGCCACAGGTTAGCACGGCCTGACATGGCCTCGCTCTCTGGGCAGGAGGCTGGCTCTGGTGCGTGTGGGTTTGCTCGGGTCATTCTGGGGGACTAATACAGCCAGCATGGGCCAGGTGGTGGGGCACTGTGGAAGCGTGTGGAAGAGAAACGAAAGAGAGAGAGAGAGAGAGAGAGAGAGAGAGAGAGAGAGAGAGAGAGAGAGAAAGAGAGCGAGGGAGAGAGAGAGAGAGCGAGAGAGAGAGAGAGAGAGAGCAAGGGCAGCTAAGACACAGTGTCTAACATGAGTAAAGCAGACACAGGCCATAGATCACCCACATATTCCTCCTGTTAGCGCTCCATTATGGATGCACTTACTTGTGTACGTACGCGTGCGAATGTACAGCTCCACTTGTGCATGTGTCCATGTGTGCCTGTGTGCGTTTACAGTATGTGTGTGTGTGTGTGTGTGCATGTGCGTGTGAAGAGGCCGCTCAGAGGGAGCTGGGGATCCATCTCCAGATCCTGCTCTATCCCCAGGTCTCCTGGGAGATGATCAGGACCATTCCCAAGACAAGCAGCCTCTCCCAAGGCAAACACTCCAGATTTAATTATAAGCTCTAAAGAGGATTACGTTGCTGTGTGTGTGTGTGTGTGTGTGTGTGAGCAGGACATGGAAAGAGAGAAAGACACTCCCTTCTCCACCACACAAAAGGCTTGTATTAATGGTAAGATGAACCACACACACACACACATCCTGAGTACTGTACACACACACACACCCTGTACACACATACATACTGATGACATACCTGGGTTGAGGTGTGTAGTTTCGGTCCAGCTCATCGTAGCGGGGGATGAGGCGGCTGTCGGGTCCACTCCCTGCCATCTGTGAAGGGGCACATCACGGAGGTTTATTCCACAGGTCACCCCCCCCCCCCCCCCCTCACCGCTGGGCCTGGCTAGAGACCACACAGGCCAAGCTTGTCCTGGGGGTCACGTCTAGCCCACACACTCACAGGCAGAAACAGCCTTTCGATATGTGCGCACTCACGCGGTTAGCGTGTCTGCATTAAATACACGACACAGACACACACAGGCGCGCACATGGGCATAAACACGTCACATATGGGAGCGATTACTTGAACACACAAACACTCCGTCACACACGTTCTCCGTTTCTCTCTCTCTCTCTTTCTTTCTCTCTTTCTCTCACACGTTCTTTCTCTCATTCAGACACAGACACACACAACCAGGAAGTGGCAGATTAACTCTGCACATCAGAGTGGGGGGGTAGCAAGCTCTCCCTAAGGAGAAACCTTTCTCCCTCCACACCCTTCTCTTCTCCTCAGTCAACATGCACTTTCAATTAGTCCTAATCCATATGCCCTGGCCCTGGCCCTGACCCTGACACACACACACACACACACACACACACACACACACACACAGTGCTAAAAAGGACACCAGACACACGCACACAATAGTGGCTAAACCGCTAACTCTGTGAAGGAGTGGGCTGGTAGTTATCTCACCATGGATAAGGGTTAGTAAAGGGACTTTAACATTCGGAATGGGAAGTATTTCCCATGAAAAAGAACATTGAAATGCAGAGGCCACCCAGGTCTATAAATACAAAGTGTGAACACAAAACACATTATGGCTAGAGTCTAAGCCATGTGGGTATTGAATATATTGAGCTGGTGTATCATTGTGAGAAGGTTAAAGACATTATGCAGATCAGACAGGGGATAATGCAAGATACTGGTCCATTATGGAGGGGGGGGGAAGGGGAGGAGGGGTGGTTCGAAGAGTGTGATGGTGGGTTAGAAGGGTGCAGGGGCTGGGGGAGAGGGGGCTGGGGCTAAGATGGATGAACCTCTGTTGAGAGAGAAAAATCCCAGAGAGACAGAGACAGAGAGAGACAGGGAGAGAGAGACAGAGACGGAGATGGAGAGAGACAGAAAGAGAGACAGACAGGCAGACATAGAGAGACAGAGAGAGAGAGACAGAGAGACAGAAAGAGAGAGACAGACAGACAGACAGACAGACAGAGAGAGAGAGAGATACAGAAAGAGAGAGAGAGACAGGCAGACATAGAGAGAGAGAGAGAGACAGAAAGAGAGACAGACAGACAAACAGACATACATAGAGAGAGAGACAGAGAGAGAGAGATACAGAAAGAGAGAGAGAGAGAGAGAGACAGGCAGACATAGAGGGACAGGGAGAGAGAGAGAGAGAGAGACAGAAAGAGAGACAGACAGACAGACATACATAGAGAGAGAGACAGAGAGAGAGAGATACAGAAAGAGAGAGAGAGAGACAGGCAGACATAGAGAGACAGAGAGAGAGAGACAGAGAGACAGACAAACAGAGAGAGAGACAGACATAGAGAGAGAGAGAGAGAGAGAGAGAGAGAGAGAGAGAGAGAGAGAGAGAGAGACAGAGACAGAGACAGAGACAGAGACAGAGACAGAGACAGAGAAAGAAAGAAAGAAAGAAAGAGAGAGAGGAGAGCCCATGAGGACCACAGCAGCAGGGACAGTCAATTTGTTGTGCAGAAGGCGCCAAAGCCAGTTCCAAAGTCAGACTCTCTCCTGGGTTGGCCATGCAGCAGGGAGTGGGGGCCAGACCCCAGCAGCCCAGTCCCTAGCAGCTGGGGGGCTCCTACCACTCCAAGCCACAGGCCTGCCTGGAGAACTGAAGAACTCGGAAGAACTCTCTGGATGTGGGCGAGCATTCAAACCCGGACAACCTCAAACCTTGTCTGCAGTTCCTCACTCTGAGCAACAAAGCCATCTTCAGTGGTTGACCACTACATACAGTACCCATTCAGCCAGAGGAAAAGAAAGGGTTTCTTCTTGTCTCCTTTCTCTTCCCTCGGTCTTATTCTGCGGCTCCAAAGCTGGATGGAGTCTACACAGCTCACTAACATGGCAGGAGAACAAACACCAATCAAGACAGCTGAGCAGCTGTCGTATTCATCCAAACGACAAGCAAGCACAGGAAATTAATTTCTTAGAGCACTTTACCCTTCCCTGGTAAATATATATACCCCGCATCAACACACACACAAACACACACACACACGTTTGCACTCACACACGTACGCCCACCCATACACCCACACCACCTCAGACCGGGGAACGCGGAGGATGTGAACGTTGTATACGGGGGTGAAAAAGTGGCGTTCCACGGGATGATGGGAGTGACGAAGGAAGGAAGGAAACGCTTCTTCCTCCCCTCTCTTTAGAAAGACGGCGTAATTGCTCGCCGGCGCCGCATCCCTCCATCCATCTCTGATGCTAATTAGCCGCGCATCTCAGTGTGGCTCCGCAGCCTGGCAGAGGGTGCCCACCCCTCCTCACCCCCCCAGCCCACCCCCTCCTCCTCACAGCCACCCCCCACCCCCCCGGCACCCCCAAGCGCGCCCGCCTGCAGTCGGCTGGCACGAGGCAGCGGAGAGATCCGGGGGCGATATCATCCATTCCTCCTAATTTCCGTAATGAGCTTCCATTGATTCTGGCTCGGGAATAATAAGACAACGGAAGAAAGCCGATGACCAAGTTTGAGAAAGAAAATAAATGATAAATAAAAAATGCCCCAAAAAAAGAGAGGGAGAAAAACTGGCACTGTGGGAAAAGTGACAGGGACGGCGTGGGGGACGGCGTGGGGGACGGCGTGGGGGACGGCGGGAGAGGAAGAGAAGGAGGAAGAAGTTGACTATGGTCTCAAACTGTGTGCTTTACGCAAAGAAGGAGGGGTCTCCCTGGAAAGTCAAACTGTGCTGCAGGTGCCCATCCCACAGCGCTCGGTGGGTCTCGCCACTAAACACCCACTGTGGAAAGAGACTCAGAGTACAAACACTTAGAGATGCTCGCTGTCTGCTAGTCCCTGGGGGCACATTCCAGACTGCTCCACACACACACACACACACACATACACTCACACACACACCATCTAAATGACATCGCCCAGCCTCAGACTGGAAGGCTCACGTCACCTCCGTTTCATGCTCTCTAAGGAAGCTCCTTCAAGGGACTGAGACAGCCTAAGCCAGCAGTCCAGACTAAGTTTCCACAGAGTCAAAGATGAGCTCCTGCTGCTTCCTGCTCTTCATCTACCCCCCCAGCCCCCCCACTCCCCTCAGCCTCCAACACCCCTTCTCCTCCACCCCCCCCCCCACGGCCATCTGCTTCCCTCCGTCAGTGGTGCTTATTAAGCCTGACCTCCCAGGGTTGTTTGATGCCCCAGAACGCCCCCCCCTCACCCCCCCATCCTGGCCCCACCCCCTCCTCCCACCACCCCCGCCACCCTAAACAGTCCCACACCTGGACCGACCCTGGCCTCCCTCAGCTCGTTAGCGGCAGATGGCACAGCAGCACCCCCCCACACACACACATCCCCCCCAACCCACTCTTACCTCCTGGTTACTTATGCTCACATTGGAATTCTGCCTGGCTCAACGGAGGGAAATTGCAAAATCTGCTTGTAATTGTCTGGAGAGTGAGAGTCGGGGTTTGAGGGATATGGTCGTGACCTTCTACATGCCGCCCCCTCCCCTTCCCCAATTCACATTCATATTGACAGTCTCCAAGCTGGGGCTGCGGTTTTAATGAGAGAGATTGTTTCATCAGCCTCCTCTTTAACCGCTCATCTACAGTAACACGTCAGGTATTAAACCTACAATGCAATCATGAAGTGTGTGCGTGTGTCTGTGGCATAGCCAAACGGAGAGATTGTAGAAGTGAAAAGAGGTCTCTTTACAGTTCTGCCTAGTCATGGTATCATGAGACAGGGGGTGGAGGAGGGGGGCAGGGAGGAAGAGGAGGGACAGGGAAAAAGAGGATTAAAAAGAGAAGGAGTAAAAGAGAAAAAGAGAGGGGGATGAGAGAACAAAGAAAGAGAGAGAATGTTAGAGGAAGAGAGGGAGAGCGAGGGAAGGAGTAGAGTGAAAGGAAGGAAGGAGAGAGAGAGAGAGAGGGAGATGGAGAGAGAAACAGCAAACAGATCACAGCCAGATCTTGCCTGTGGGTCAGAGACAAGCCTGAGGGATGAAGAGAGACCAGATCAGTTCCGCAGCCTTTGTTAGCTGCACTCGTAGAATCTGAATGAACCAACATAAAACAAAGGAGAGATGAGGAGGGCCGGCGGGGGGGGGTGTAGTGTGAAGGGGTAGGGAATGAGGGGGTGGCAAGGACACAGGGGCTGCTGTGCATAGAATCCCTCATTGTGACTTTGAAAAGAGTGAGAGTAGAGAAACTCGGGCAGAATAAATAGAAACTGATCAAAATGGAGACGCATGACTCCTCTCGCTGCATGTGCGCGTGTTCCTACACCCTAATCAAACGGGCATCAGAACTATAGGACACTCTTCCTCAGACATAAGAAGACTACACTGAGCTCAACCAATCCCAGCAGCCTGGCAGCCAGTAACCAATCACAGGACTTAGCCATAACTAACTATTGGCTGATTCCGGTGCCGCTACCAGTAGCATACACGCCGACACTGGCTAATGATCAATACTGAGTCAATATCATTCAAACAATGCTGAGTCATGCACCTCCAAGAACAACCAACTGCTGAGAGAAGCCAGCAGTGTGCTGTACTGTACTATTCACCGACTCCTGACTAACCATGTCATTAGAAGGGCTGGGACAAGAGAACCCAGCCTTGCTCAAATCAAGATCTGGAAGAAACGCTAGCCTTTAATCACAGTGACATGAGCTACTGAGGAGGCAGTTGGTGAGTGTGAGTGTGTGTGTGTGTGTGAGAGAGGGAGAAAGAGTGTGTGTGTGAGAGAGAGAGAAAGAGAGAGAGAAAGAGCGAGAGAGTGTGTGTGTGTGTATGTGAGAGAGAGAGAGAGAGAGAGAGAGAGCGAGAGAGAGAGTGTGTGTCTCTGTGTGTGTGTGTGTGGCCTCGCTCTCAGGGGCCACGGGTAGAAGATTACTCTGTGGGTTGGTGGTTCTGGGAGGGACCTGGTCGCATGCCGCTGGTTGGGTTCCCGTGGGGAGTGGCAAACTCCAAGACATATTTGTTCTGGGCATACTTGAGGCTTTCTGCTCTTGGTTGACGTGTGTATGTGTTCGTGTGTGTTTGTGTGTGTAAAAGTCTCTGTTCACAGGATGCAGACAGCACGTTGGGGGTGGGACTGTTGAACTGATGTAAACGAAGTGAAATTTAGCATGAACGCGTGTTTGTTCGGCATAGAGTATCTCTGTGTACCCCTGCCTCCCCCTTTTAAGACAGTTAAAACAGTGCAGGTGCAGCTAGCCCCCCCCCTGGCCCCCCTCACCCCCCAAGGCTCCATGCTAACCTGATTACCACTACCATTATACCAACATTAGGACAGCCTCCCTCCGAGAGAGTCCCCCAAACCAGCTGCTCTCCTCTCTTTCTCTTTCTTTCTTTCTTTCTTTCTTCCTCTCGCTCTCTCGCTCTCTCGCTCTCTCGCTCTCTCTCTCCATGGCTGCATCTGGCCACTTCTCTCTCATTACAGCCCGCACAAAAAACTCCCACTCATGCTCCCTACCGCTCTGTCTCTCTCTCTCTGCCTGTCTGTCTCTCTCTGTCTGTCTGTCTCTGTCTGTCTGTCTCTCTCTCTGTCTCACTCTCTCTCCTCATCCTCCTCCCTTGTTCGGCCCTCTCACCACTTCCTCCAGTGTTAGCTGCTGTGTAACATCAGCTTCATGGCAGCTCCCCCAACAGCAAGAACACAGCGGGACGAGACCTCCAGCTCATCCATTACACCTGTGTGTGTGTGTGTGTATTCGTCTGCGTGTGAATGCGTGTGTGTTTGAGTGAGTGTGAATGCGTCTGCTTGTGAATGTGTGTGTGTGTTTGAGTGTGTATGCATTTGCGTGTAAATGTGTGTTTGTTTGAGTGTGTATGCGTCTGCGTGTGTATGTGTGAGTGTGTGTGTGAGTGCTCTGTCTAGGTGTGAATCCAGAAGAAGATGGATGGCTGGTCACAGTGAAACAGTAGGAGTCGCCATGGGAGACATCCCTCCTCCTGTCCTCCCTCCCTCCCTCCCTCCCTCCCTCCCTCCTCCTCCTCCTCCTCCTCCTCCTCCTTCGAGAGAGAGAGAGAGAGAGAGAATGAGAGAGAGAGAGAAAGAGAAGAGAGGGAGAGAGAGAAGGGGGGGTAGGGGTCTATTGCTGCCTTTATCTCCTGCTCTGACTGTAATGCACTGTACTGTATGGAACTCAACTCAGACTGAACTGTACTCTACTGTGTCCCGTGGCGCTCTACTGTACACTATAGTACTCTACTGTACACTATAGCACTCTACTGTACACTATAGTACTCTATTGTACTCTGTTCAGCAGCCTTGCCCAGGATTGGAGAACACAAAACAGCCTACGAACAAAAGGGCCATGGTGAAGACGCTGGGCACCTAGACGACAACCGGGAGGCCCTACTGCCCGTGGGCATTGCACACCCGCACGGGCGTGAGTGTGTGTGTGTGTGTTGGACAAAGTAGCCATCCATCAAAGTGACAGGTTGGCTTTGTTTACTTAATGATGTGGGGTTTTATTTATGAAGTGACAGTGACACGGAGGCTGGTGGCGAGGAAGCGGCCCTGGGAGCTGACATTAAAACATCATCAAGGTGATCGATGTCCGCACACGACATTAGAGAGGAATAAAGAACCGACTCACTGACAGGTCGTATCTGAGTGCGTGTGTGCGCGCGTGTGTGCGTAGGTGCGTTTGATAGCGTGCGTGGTCTTAATGAGCGTGTGTATATAGGTGTCTGATCATGTGTGACTCCTGTGTTCATTAAAGTGTCGCACACACACACACATGCACATGCACATGCACACACAGACAGACACACACAGGCCCTGTTGTGTCTGATTCCCGGGGTAATGGAGTGGAGATAAGGTGTGTGTTATTCCTTCTGTGCTATCAGGCGTGCCTCAGCTCTCTCTTTGACAGCTTCTCATCACACCGCTCGCCCTCTCTCCCCCATCGCCTCCCCTCACACACACACACACACACACACACACACACACACACACACACACACACACACACACACACACACACACCACAAAAACACCTTCCTCAGCCAGACACGCAGACCTGGAACAAAAGGTTCTTAATGGAACAACAGAGGGACGCTCTCATCGAGCCACCCAGAGAAGCCCACTTTCTGCTCTGTAAAAGGATGTTCTTGAACGCTTAAGCAATTGCTTTTGACCCGAGACGAGAATTCTTTTGGGTTTGTCTATTCCTTGACATTACGGTCGTGAGGTATCGAGCACTTTCTCAGTATTCCGAGGGAAAGCGTGCAAGACATTACTGTAGATGTGGTGTCCGTGAAGTGATGGCCCCTGGCTTCTAAGCTAGCCTGCGAGTGGTCAGTCTGGCTGACGGCATACATGACATCATAGCCCCCTGTTATTACCAGAAGGAAAAATAGACAGAGGGGGAAAAAAAGGCTCTGCATGTATAAAACAGGGCAGTCTTGTACTTATGCAGCACACAATTAGAAATGACCAAATTAAAGACAAGAGGAAGGAGAGCGTACACGTGGAGGATGGGAGACTGGGATGTCTGGGGGCCTTGACCACACACACACACGCACGCATGCACGCACATACACACACACACACACACACATACATACACACATACACACACATACACACACATACACGCACACACACACACGCACATACACACACACACACACACATACACATACACATACACGCACACACATATACACACGCACGCACACGTACGCACGCACGCACACACACACACATACATACACACACACACACACACACACACATGCACGCAAACATATACACACTCACGCACGCACGCACACAAACACACACACACACACACATACATACACACACACACACGCACGAGCACATGCACACACAAATACGCATCCACGTACACACACACACTCGAACACACAGACACACACGCACACGCACGCACGCACACATACGCACGCACGAGCACACTCACACACGCACACACAAATACGCATCCATGCACACACAAACACTTATATACAGACACACACACACATACACACGCACGCACACACAGACATACGCACACCCACACATGGTAAGGCACCAACGTACGCACACTCGCACGTTCAGTGACTGGGAGAACCCAGCCAGAATCAGGTTGGTTTATATCTGGGCTTGTTTGTGTCGCGTTGGGTCTGTGAACCCTTGGAGATCACCCAGGTTCTGTAGTCGTGTCTGGGAGTGAAGTCAGCACCCAGGGAGGAGCCAATGGGCTGGCTGGCCTTGTCTGGATTGGCCCCCGCGCTGGAGTGCTATTAAAACCTCTTCAAACATTCAAGGCTGCTGGAAAAGAGCAACGTACTGTTGGCCTCACAGAAGGAACAGGCTCACGAGGCCTTGTGCTGGACAGAAAAAACCCTGCTTACGTGCTCTGGGTTTCTATACGTGCGTCTTGTACGGTACAAGTGTGTCGGGACGTCTTTTGTGCGCGCGTGTGCGCAAGCGTTGTGCGACGACAATGGGTCTGCCGTCTCTTTCGAATGTACCTATTGTCGTTCTCAAGGTCATGTTTGCTAGTCCAAACGCACAGCGTGAATGTAGACTTCATCCTGTGGGGGGATGGGGGGGGGGTTGTTTGCATAAAGGGAGGATCTTCAAATGTAGATAAATAAATATGAATAACAATCCAACGGGCAATCCAACAATGGAGCGGGCCGTGATGATAACACTTGCGTGATGCACCCACGTACAGACGCACATCTACTCCAGTCTTAGTCTCCCAAACTCACACACACACACGCACGCACGCGCACACACACCTCTGATGAGCCTGCAGCTAGGTTGTCTCAGGCTCAAGGACCTGAATGCTCTTCCACTCAGGGAACGGAACCCTCAGGACCCTGTCACATGTTTAGCACTTCTGAGCGCCGCCGTTTCCAGCCGGGCGCTCCCGGGGGGGGAGGGGGTTGGTGTCGAAACACGGACGGCCGTGCATGAAGATCCTGCCACCATTCGTTGTAGGATAGCGCTTAGCTCCCACTGACTCATTCTGAAGCGGTAGTGTAAGTCGGACCAAACCAAGACAGTAAAAGATGAGAAGGAAAGAGAGTGGGAAGAGAAAGAGAGAGAAAAAGAAGGGAGGGGGGGAGCGAGAAGTAAAGTGTGAGAGAAGAGGGCTTGTTAAGGCCGAGAACATCAGCGCTAAAAAAAGAAAGTTGAGGAAAATGTCACCGACCTAATGGTTCTTTCCATAAGTAAAAGAGCAGAGAGAGAAGAGAGAGGAGAGGCTAGAAGGAGGAGCACTGCCACCCGGACACACCCGGGCTCAAATGTTAACAAGAGGCCCCAAAATAAACTCTGTGAGGCTCTGGGAAAACAAAGCTAGTCCTCAGCACTACCACTGTGCACTACCACAGGCTCGCTCACACGCACACACGGACACACACACACACACACACACAAACGCGCACGCACACACACGCACACACACGCACACACACACACAGCAAATGAGGCTGGCGTGTGCTGAAGTCTCAGCCCAGTGCCGGAGCTGGCAGAAAGAGCCCGCCAGCCTGGTCGGCTATCTTCAGATTATCTGAGCTAATCTCACAGTTGCGATTTAGAGAGCCGTGTAAACCTCTTGTCCTGGCTAATCTAACCGGTGTGATCTGCTTATGCATAGCGACAGTTACACCACAAAACACACGCACCTGCTTTGCACAGACACATTTTTTCCAGAAAAGCTTAATCTTGGCCCAGACATACCTGGAAAGTGTAAAGGCTTGTAGAGGACAACATGGAACAAACACACACACACACAGAGAGCCTCACCCGGGGCTGGTCATAGTTTGTGGCTCGGTGTCGGAGTGCGTCCAGCTCCTCGTAAGCTGGGGAGGGACGGACCTGTTGGGGCTCTCTGCTCCTCTGCTGCTGGCCACGCTCACTGAGAGAGAGAGGGAGGGAAGAGAGATGAAGGAAGAGGGGGAGCACAGAGATGGGGAGGGAGAGAAGGTCAGGGGAAGAGAGAGAGAATAGGAGACAGATCAAGAGAGAAGCGAGAGCGAGAAAAGAGAGAGAGAGAGGAGGAAAGAGTGAAAGAGAGAGTGAGAAATACAGAGATGGAAAGAGTGAAAGAGAGAGCGAGAAAGACAGGGAGAGAGAGAGAGGAGGAAAGAGTGAAAGAGAGCGAGCGATAAAGACAGGGCAAGAGATAACAAGAGAAGGAAAGAGAGAGAGAGGAGGGGAGACAAAAAGCAGCCAGCGTTACTGCGGCGGAGGCACCACGCGAGCTCCCTGTCACGCTCCTGCAGCGACACGCTGGGGGAGGAAGTGGAGCGTGCGGCCGTCCAGCCGCTGACACCCAGCCAGTGACACCAGGGACGGAATGAGGCCAATCCCCTGTTCTGATGCACTGGCCCTGACGGCCACCACGCCAGATAACAGCCTCGCACCTAGCTAACGACAGATTAGCACACGGATATCAGGATAAACAGCCAAAGAGGCGGCCGGCAGAGAGAGAGAGAGAGAGGGAGCAGAGAGAGAGAGAGAGAGGGAGCAGAGAGAGAGAGAGCGAGAGAGAGAGAGCGAGAGAGCGGGCAGAGAGAGAGCAGAGAGAGAGAAAGAGAGAGGGAGAGCAGAGAGAGAACAGAGAGAGAGAGAACAGAGAGAGAGAGAACAGAGAGAGAGAGAAGCCAAGGTGAAGCTGAGGTGGGGGGACAGGGCTGTGGGGTCGGGTAAGGATGTGTACGGTGATACTGGGGAGACCGCGTAGGCCACTGGTGTCTCCGGTCCATGCTAATGATTTGACCCCAGGCAGGTATTGATTCAGGGCAGGGGAGAGAGACAGAGAGAGAGCTTCATTAGGAGACCCGGCTCATGCTGAAAGTCGCTCTAACGACCCCAGCCTTAATTAGCAGACCTGTCTTGGTCCCTGGTGGACTGTTGACAAAGTGAGTGTGTACACGCGTGGGTGTAGGGTGTGTGTTTTTGCAGGAGCTAATGTGCCTGCAATATGTGACTGTCTGCGCACGTGCACACGCACGCGCACACACACACGCACGCGCGCACACACACACACACACACACGCACGCACGCACACACAAGAGCAGATGATGTGTGAATCCCATGCAACAGGTAGTTTGGTGCTAATCCTCCTGACCCCTCTGTTCAGGCTCTCTCTCCCTCGCTAGCCTGGCCGTTCCACTGCCTGAGAGAACACTGCCATGCTCGTAAGCCCATTAACCAATCCCTTGGACCATAATTAGAGCTGCCATTTTGATTGAGCATGCATGGAGCTTTCTAAATGAAAAAACACTGTCATTATCTCATTAGGCTTCAGCGCTTCACTGACTCCAAATATTATCATAGAAACTTTGTGTGTCTGTGTGTGTGTGTGTGTGTGTGTTGAGGCCGCACTTTGGGGAAGAAAATGTGTTTTTCCTTGAAACGCGACCACATAATGACTCATTTAGTTTCTACTGTATTCTTGCCATCAGCACCGGAGGTTCTCACCCAGGACCTGTCATTGAAAGCTTCCAAAATAGTTACTGAAGAGAGGGAGAAGGTGGAATTTGGGTGTGTGTGCGTTGACGCGCACGGCGCAGAGAAGCCCAGACGAAGAGCAAGGTGGTGCAGGATGAGTCACCTTGTGTAAGCGTGTGTTAATACAGCCATGTCTGAGTTGTATTGGGAGTGCGGTGGCGGGGGGGCCGAGGGGCCAGTGCGGTAGTGGGCGGGGGGAAGGTAGGGGGGAGGGTTACCAGGTTGTCGTCAAAAGCTAATTTGGCTTCTTGTTTGCCAGCGGTCCAAAGCCCAGAGCACTGAGCTCGGCTGGTAAGTTCAGTAAAGGCTAAAGATATTCATTTCCCTGTTTCCAGGAGAAGAGAGACAGGAGTTTGTGAGCGTGTGTGTTTGAGAAAGAGAGAGAGAGAGGAAGACGGGGTGAGGAGGGAGACGGAAAGAGAGGATGGAAGAAAGAGAGAGAGAGAGGAAGACGGGGTGAGGAGGGAGACGGAAAGAGAGGATGGAAGAAAGAGAGAGGCAGGAGAAACACAGAAAGAGGGGGTTAGAAAGGGAGGGGAGAGAGAGGGAGGACTGACAGGGGGAGAGTGAGAGAGGAGGAAAGAGAGGGAGACAGAGAGAAATGGAGGGTGAGAGAGGGAGAGACAGAGAGAAGGCGAGAGAGAGAGAGAAGGCGAGAGAGAGAGAGAGAAAGCCAGAGAGAGAGAGAGAGAGAGGGCAAGAGAGAGGGCGAGAGAGAGAACCCACCATCCCCTTGTGCCTCAGCTGTGTTTGTCAAACTGCAGGGAGACTAATTAGGAGCTGTGTCTGTGATCTGTGGCCACTGTGACTTTGACTGGCTGATCTTAACAAACAGAGCCAGCAGATAGACATGCGAGGGGAGGGAGGTGTGGGCGGGGCCACAAGGGCGTTATTTAGTGTCCAGGTGATGTCATCGTGGCTGGATTGTACACTAGTCTCCAGTTAAAACCAGCATGGAGGCCATCCCCCATGCTGGTGCTTACAGGATGTACCGAAGGCACTGGGGGAGAGGTAGTGTACGTTCAATGAGGGGGAAAAGGAATTTGACGATGCATGGATCACAACATGGACCGCCCCCCCTCCCCATCCCCTCCTCTCCTCCTCTCATCTTCTCCTCTCATCTTCTCCCCTCTCTCCCATTCTGAGGACAGAGAAAGCCTTCGCTGTAATAACAGTTGACAGCCACAGGCAACCTTTATTCCACACAGGTCAGTCGCTGGACTCTCCCTAATCACATGTGACGCCCATCCCTGGACACACCTGCCATTGAAGTCATAATGAAAATGTCCGCCGGTAAATTATGTAGACACATCAGTGAACTCTTCCCTGCTCTGACAGGCACCGGAAAAAAAACTGTATGGGGGGAGAAGGGGGGAGAAGGGGGGGGGGGGGGGTTGCGCGCACACACACAAGCAAACCCACTCAACCAATATAGAATATCATTATCCTGTCCCTAAATTAGCCTTCTTAAAAGTCTTTGGATTTTTGAGACATGGGATGGTTGCTAGGCTACAGCAGGGTGCCGGGGGGGATTTTTGTAACCACTGTGCGTGAGGGCAAGAGTGCGTGGCCAGTCCTGGTCTGAGTCTCTGGAACGTTCCAAGACAAAAGCAGCTCTTTCAGTCCGGAGTTTTTTTTTTCTTCCAATGGCAATCTATGATTCATTGTTTTTCCCCCCGAAATATTCTGTCACTGCCTTTGTGTTTGTGAGTCATAATAAGCAGTGTCGGCAAATGTAACGCTCTCCATCTAGGGCAATGTGGTGCAGTGCAGACAACCAGGAGCAGGGAGAAAAATGATTGTTGATTATGTTACACTAGCGCTAACAAGTCTTAGTCATTCATTATGTGTAAACAGGATTGGAGCAGTCAACCACCACAGAGACAGAGAAGAGAGAGAGAGAGAGACATAGGAAGAGAGGAAGAAAGGGAAGAAAGAGAGAGAGAGAGAAGAATGCCAGAGTAATTAAGTACCCTGGGTAGTGGGTAACAGAGTAGACAGCATTAAAGTGGACTAACAGATCTGTCAAGCTGCTGGACTATATCTAATTAGGCTCCTCTCAGCCTCTTTCTCACTCTCTCACACACTCTGCCTCTTTTTCACTGTCTCTCTCTCTCTTCTCTACGTCTCCTCATCTATCTGTCTCTCCCCGTCCCCCCCTCTCTGCTCTCTTTCTCTCTTTCTCTCTCCATCTGTCCCTCTGTCCTCTTCACTTCTCTATTTCTGCCTGTTCTCCATTTATCCCCCTGTTCTCTCCTCCCATCTTCTCCTCCCGTTCTCTCCTACCGTTCTCTCCTCCTGTCCTCTCCTCCTGTCCTCCTCCTCCTGTCCCTCTCCTCTGTCTCGTCCTCCTCTCTGTCCTCCTGTCCTCTCCTCCTGTCCTCTCCTCCTGTCCTCTCCTCCCATCTTCTCCTCCCGTTCTCTCCTACCGTTCTCTCCTCCTGTCCTCTCCTCCTGTCCTCTCCTCCTGTCCTCTCCTCCTGTCCTCTCCTCCTGTCCTCTCCTACCGTTCTCTCCTCCTGTCCTCTCCTCCTGTCCTCTCCTCCTGTCCTCTCCCTCCTGTCCTCATTCTCCCGTTCTTCCTTCTCCTGTTCCTCTCCTCCTGTCCTCCTCCTCCTGTCCTCTCCTCCTGTCCTCTCCTACCGTTCTCTCCTCCTGTCCTTTTCTCCTGTTCTCTCCTCCTATTCTCTCCTCTCATCCTTTTCTCCTGTTCTCTCCCTCTCCCTCGCCCTTAACTTTGCAACTTCTCCTCTCGCCAGCGCTTCCACAGCACACCTTCAAATATTCATCTCCGGGACTGGTGTGTCAACACTCCTCCACATTCTCCCACACATAACAGAACACAGTCATGAATCATGCATCGCATTGTCGTGTGGGTGCGAACAGCACCCAGTATTGTGATCATTTTCCCCTCATGGGTTATGCATGCGGCTGCATGTATGGATTGGAAAGCCTGACCCTGGTTCTGTCCAGCCTGACCTTGACTCACCTGTCGCTGAGGGGCTGGTGGTGGCCAGGCGGCTTCTGCTTGTTCACCTTGGCGTACAGGCCCTCAAGGTCCTCTGCCGAGGGCTGGCGGGTGTGGGAGGGCCCCGGCGGAGGGTCGTGGACCAGGGCGCGGGTCGGGGAGGGCGTGCGGGTTTGGTGGGGGGAGGGCGGCTGGCGGAAGGTGTTGATGCGCGCGTAGTTGGGGTCGTGGTCGTCGTCCTCCAGGTCGAGGGGCGGGCGCTCCGGGCTGGCGTGGCCGACATGGACATCGTTGTACCTGGGCTCGTGTCTGTTGGTCAACCGCGCACGCACACAAACAGGGAACGGATAGAGAGAAACACATCAGTACATACGCATATGTCCACACACACATTGCTCCCCGCCCTCCACATGTGCACACAACCTCCAACTCACCTGACTTTCTCCTGAGCCTCCTGGATCTTGTCCATGTCATCCTCACTCACGGCTCCCAGCTTCTGCTTGGCCGCTTTGGCCTTCTCCTCCTTCCTCTTCCCAAACCTGGACACAGAGAAGTAGCAAGTGACCCATCTCTCCTTGAGGTGGGGCCCTGAGGTGGGGCCCTGAGGTGAAGCCCTGAGGTGGGGCCCTGAGGTGGGGCCCTGAGGTGGAACCCTGAGGTGGAACCCTGAGGTGGGGCCCTGAGGTGGGGCCCTGAGGTGGAACCCTGAGGTGGAACCCTGAGGTGGAACCCTGAGGTGGGGCCCTGAGGTGGGGCCCTGAGGTGGAACCCTTAGGTGGAGTCCTGAGGTGGAGCCCTGAGGTGGGGCCCTGAATGTGGAGCCCTGAGGTGGGGCCCTGAGGTGGAACCCTGAGGTGGAACCCTGAGGTGGAACCCTGAGGTGGAGCCCTGACGCCTGCCAGATCCCCAGCCTCTCATACTGAACCCTGCCACGCACAGGCGTCCTTGGGTGAACTCCACATTTGTAACCTCTGGAGGGGTTGAGAACCACCACGGAAGGGGCTGCAGTTCTGTAGGAGTGATGTTTATGTTGCCCTCTCTCAATCCCTCCCCTCCCCTTAATCCCTCTCCTCCCCTTCCCCTTCTCCTCTCCTCTCCTCTCCCCCCCCCCCCCCCCCACCCTCCCGCTGAGACCAACCTAATGTCTGTGTTTATCTAATTAGGCTCGGCCCTGACTCATCACTGCTAGGGGGATACGTGGCCAGAATGGCAACACACTGCCATGAAAGTAACATCAGAGAGGAACATCACTCAGAGGTCTGGAGGCTGCGGCAGGATTGCCAGGTTGCCGGGGAATCATCCCACTGAAATGGACCACTTATTTTTTCATTTATTTATTGGGATTCAGGTACAGTGCAAGACAGATTTGAAAGCAAATATACATCCTTTGCTTTCATCTTTTCCAAATACGAGCTGTTTGTGTGTGGCTGGATCAGTGCACGGTGCAGAGGAATGGCTTTAATAAAGTTTAGGCACTCTCTTTCTTCAATCACTGTTTCCAGGCTAATGCTACTCCCAAGTGCCCCCCCCCCCAGCGGTGCACAGGTACTTAATCACTGCTCGCCCAAACATTAAGCTCAACAGTGATGCGGAGGGTGGTCCTGGTGACAATATGAGCGCTATTTATCTTTCACGTCGTGTTTACAGGGACATGGCTGGCCAGCTCTCTCTCCTCTTCCTCCCCACCGCTCCACCCACAAAACCTCTCTCGCTTTCCCTCCCTCCCTCGGTCGCTCCTCTGTCCGTGGCTGTTTGTCAGACAGGCTGACTCCTTTGCGCCCTTATGAAGTATTATGCGTAGTGGAGGTCCACAGCTGGCCCCCTTATTATGGGGGAATACATTATACTGTACCCACCTTTCCCCACTGTCATTCTGGGAGAGAGGAAGAGAGAGAGCAAGGTTTGGAGACTTGGGATTGGGGAGAGATAGGAAGAGAGAGAGAGAGAGAGAGGGAGAGAAAGAGAGAGAGGAAGAGAGAGAGCAAGGTTGGGAGACTTGGGATTGGGGAGCGAGAGAGGGAGGGAGTGAGGAAGGGTGGCGATAAAGAGAGACAGATATAAAAGAGGGATGGAGTGAGTGAAGAGAGTGGGAAAGTGTGACAGGATGAGTGAAAGAGGGAGAGAAACGAAGGCAGCCAGAGAACGAAGAGAGAGAGAGAGAGGGTGTGTGTGTGTGTGGGGGGGGTTCCCAATTAGAGATATACCACCTGCCACGAACACAGACAATCCCCCTAATGTTCGGACCCCGCCAGCCCTCCCCATAATTATCATCGTCCCATCACTGTGTGGTAATGGTCTCTCTGTTTCCCAGTGTCTGCTGGACTACCTCAGCGCAGGTGACTCTACTGCAGATGTAATCTACTGTTATTGCCAGCTACATTGTCCTCCAAACTACCATCAACCGCACGGAATCCTCTAACAGGCTTTGATCCATCGCACACCCAAAACAGTAGGGATGAGTCAGCGCCGATGGCTTGATGCAGAACTACTGTCATCAGGGCCAAACGGGACCTTTACCGACGTGACACCGTCATCATTAGTATGACAAAGTCAGGGTTAGCAGTCATTGGCTTCTGGTCCTGGAACACAACCACATGAGACGTTTAGACACCTGGGTCCCACCTGGGTATCAGTCAACAAGCTAAACCAACAGTAACCTTCCCCATCTACATCTTTAGCCTTTCTGACATGGTTTTGATCGTTAGCACACTAGCTAGATGGGTCTAGTGGTCTCTCTCCCAGTGACTCATTACAGCACATCTGGGGGAGAGGGGCAGGCTGGGAAGGAGAGTTCAAAATGCCCACGTCCCCTGCTCTCCCTCGCTCAGCCCCTCGTCCATTCTAATGAGGTTCTATCGCACTGCAAGATCGCGGCTAGCCGGGGTGATGATGTCATCTCTCTCACCTACTCAATTGGCTCCCTTGAGGTTAGGGAGGGGGGGGGGGGGAGATAGGGGACTATCTGGACAACACAGGGAAATACATTGAATACTTCCAGTCTGAAGACTACATTACCGGACCTACTTTCATTTGCATCTGAATCTGGGCCTTTCTCTGCACGTTCACACTCGGGTCTGTTCACTTCTCGCTGTCGACACACCGAAAGGCACGGTAACACGCACTCTCAAGATCCTCAACTTCCCCCGCGCTCATCACATGTTTCCAATGGAAATGAAGCTGTTGTTGTACTGTGTGACAACGTGACGAAGCAGAGTGAGACCAGAGAGTGTTAATAAGCTGCTTCCAGCGTTGCCGCGTGAAGCCGGAGGGAGGACGCCGCGTCGGGCCTCTAACGAGCGTTAAACAGACGTCTTACTGACGGAGCTGTCTGGAGGCTGGAGACTCTTTACCCGGCGGAGGGATTTGGAGGTAAAGTCTCCACGCCTTTAATGATTAGCCGTGAAACCAAACTACTTCCCACCCTCCCCTCCCCACCCTCCCCTCTCTTTCACCTAGCTAGGTGAAAAGAGTGTCTTGAAAACAAACACACGCTCACACAAGGGCGAATACGCACACGGTGACAAATACGAATACAACTTAAATACCGACCTAATCCATCAACAGATAGTGATGACACACAAGCCCCCCGGCCTCCCCAGAGGGAGAGAGACCGGAGCTAAACATCCCTCTGCCTTTCAGTAAAAACGATCTAAGGAGAGAGTGCATTTGTGTGTGTGTGTGTGTGTGTGTGTGTGTGTGTGCGTGCGTGCGTGTGTACGTCTGGAGGGGGGGGGGAGTGGGGAGCCAAAGCTCCCATGAAAGTGCTGTACAGTCGGAGAAAGTAAGAAGCTTAGGAATATATAGAAGGAACACAGTAGCTTCCAGGGGCTGAGGGGAATGTTTAATCTGGCAGCCTTAATGTTATCACGGTAATTAGACAGGCTGTGTATTTTCAGGCTTCTACCTCGGTGGAGTTCTACAGCTGGGAGGCAGCGACACAAGAAGGGAGGACTTCAGTGGAAGCCAGGAAAGAGGGGAGTGATGTCACTTAGCTCTGGCCCAGACACGGAGCGCCCTGCCTGGCTACGCCCGCCCACCCCCATCACCCCCACCCCCATCACCCCCAGACAGGAGAAGTCTGCTTTCCATTGCCTGGTTCTTGCCGGAGTTCCCATGAAACAAAGCATCCACGCATGGGTGTGCACGGCCTCTCTCACGTGCACATGCTGATGCACGCGCACGCATACGCGCTAACACACACACACACACACACAGCAGTCACAAATGGCCAGTGTGTCTGGTGAGAGGAGCCTTCTTCCAGCACCTTCCAGGGCAGGATGCCTCGCCTCCCTTCAGTAACTGAAGCACACAGAGTACAGTGTTCCCTGCGGGCATCATTACATCTATTTATCTCATTTCCTCAATATGCACTCCGCATCCTCTTTAGCAGAAATGGCTTCCTATTAATGCATCACACGCTGAGCTGATGGAGTAGCAACACCCTCCAACATGTATCTATGACCAGGAGGACCGCTGCTGCTTTGGAATCTGTTCTCAAAGGCTATGAGAGAGAGAGAGAGAGAGAGAGAGAGAGAGAGAGAGAGAGAGAGAGAGGGTTAGTGTGAGAGACAGGTAGAAAGAGAGACGTAAAGGAATAGAGAGGAGATAAGCCGAGCGAGAAAGAGAGGGAGGGAGAGAGAGAAACAGGGAGAGAAAGGGAGAGAGAGAGAGAGAGAGAAAGAGAGGGAGAGAGAGAAAGAGAGGAAGATTGAGCAGAGATGGAGAGAGCTTAGTGTGAGGTAGGTAGAGCCCAGATCCCAGGAGGGTCTTCAGATCCCAGGAGGGTCTTCATCAGCGAGCACAGAGGGTCCTAATCAGTGCCCGCCATGTCTCAGGAGTAAATAAGACTTCAGTCGGTCTACTCAGCCAAACACAGAGAGGGATGAGGGAGACGCGGGGAGAGAGAACAAACAAGAGAGGGAGGGCCTTCTGACAATGACATCGTGAGAGAGACGGGGGGGGGGGAGTAGCTGTCACCTCAGGGTGAATCGTGAAATACGGTCTTTTTTTTAATTAATTGTTTGCTTTCTGATCTGTGGCATATTTGAACCATTCTGCACAAAGACGTCGCTCAAGGCAGTGCGTCTATGTCTCCCACTCCTTCCTGAGAAGCACATTCATATTCAAGAAACCAGCCGCTCGTCTGCGCCACTGTAGGAGGGCCCTTCTTCAAGAGCGCTTTGCGAGCATCAGACGGAGGGACACAAAGTAACAGGGCTAAACCTAGAGAGCGAGCGATGAAAGGAGAGGGGAGAGATGGTGAGAGTCAATGGAGAAGAGAGTTAGGATATGGCCTTCTCCCTCTTCCTCCTGGAGTGCCCCCCCTTGCCCCTTCAAGCCAGGTTCAAAGGAGCCACACAAAAGGGTTAATGCCTTGTGACCTGTGACCTCTCCCCTCCTCTGAGAGACAATTAACCTTCTCCCTGAGAGTAATTGTTCCCAGCCCAGACCCAGGCCTAGAACCAGACCCAGGTCTAGACCCAGACCTAGAACCAGACCCAGGTCTAGACCCAGACCCATATCTGGACCCAGGCCTGGACCCAGACCCAAAAACGGGCCTAGACCTAGACCCATATCTGGACCCAGATCAAGGCCTAGACTCAGACCCATATCTGTACCCAGACCCAGGCCTAGACCAGACCAAGACCCATATCTGGACCTAGACCAAGTCCTAGACCAGATCCAGACCCATATCTGGACCCAGACCCAGGCTTAGACCAGACACAGACCCATATCTGGACCTAGACCCAGACCCAGCCCTGGACTCAGACCCATATCTGGACCCAGACCCAGACTCGGGTCTAAACCAAGACTAAAAACAAGACTTGAACCTAAACCCAGATCCAAACCCCAAACACTAAAAACCCACAAGCAGAAAAAGAGCCAGGAGGTCTCCCAAACCACGACCAGACCCAGGACGCAGATGGAGCCAGCAGACACCTAATAGCAGAGGAAGTCCATCCATCTCTCTTAGTCTAATGAAGACAAGACGGGAGGGAGGACCATTGTGTCTAATCACTTCCTGGCGCCCTGTGGTTGGTCGACGGGTCACTGGATGAAGACGGATGGGAGGTGTGTGTGCTTGTGTCGAGGGAGGGGGGATGGGGAGAATCGGACAGCCGCTGGGAACTACCTCCTGTGGCCCCCCGCACCGATTTCTGTTGGTCGATGAGATGACCGGTCTGAGATGACTGTTGCTGAACTGTCTCGCCACGTCAATGAGCCAGGAACACGGATCCGATAGCAATCGACTAATGACATGATGGATACACGCAGGTTCCTCCTCTGCATCGTTAGCTGATAGACGCTACCTCACAGGAGACCACTGAACAAACAAGTCCTCATGAACCGTGTTGGGACTTGAAGATCCAGTCTCGAGACTGTCATTAAAAATGCCCCGCAGATGGGAGGAGGAGGTGGAGGAGGAGGAGGAGGAGGATGAAGGTGGGAGCGGGGAAAGCGAGGAAGTGAGGTAGAGGAGGTAGCAGCTGTCGAAGTCGAGGTCTTATCAGCTGATATTTATGCATGAGGATTTTTCTCTTTCCACGCTCGTTCTTACAGACTTCCAACGTCTGACTGACAGGTCGCATCAACGGCGGTAAATGAGGAAATCATTTCAGGACTGGGTCCGACGCGAGCGGGAGACGGGGGAGAGAAGGGACGGAGAGAGGGAAAAGAGAGGGAGATGGAGCGAGAGAGAGAAAGAAGAAGAAAGTATGAGAGGGTGTGTGCAGGGGAGAGAGAGAGAAACACAGAGAGAGGGAGACAAGAGAAGAAAAAAGTTAATTTGTTTTCTTCAAGGCTGGGGAGGATGATAGTGCAAGATGCCATTTCCCCTCCATAAGAAAGTTGGAAATTAGAATTACAGCCAACTCAAAATCCGTGATGCGTCCCTGCCTACAAAACACTGACATTGCTTAACGACAGCCAAATATTCAGCGGGGGGAAAAAAACACAGGAGCAAATTGGGCACCCTTTCAAACCAAACACACCCAAAACTCTCCGCCCGCCTGCCAAAAAAAAACAAAAAAACTCACTATGAAAATATGTAATCAGGAGACGTCTGGGAGATAGAATTACAGCTAGCTTTTCACATCTCTTTCCCCAGCAGGTCTGACACAGTCAACTCCATCACACTCCAGTTTGTCCTTGTACTTGTCAGACCAATGGCTGCATGTTTCTGGACAGACGGAGGCAGGAACAACAGACGTTAGAGCACCAGGAACTGCCTTACTGTATGACCAACACTCTTTATAGCCCAAGGCCACAATAGTAAGATGGGCAAACGTTACATTTACATTTATTCATTTACCAGATGCTTTTATCAAAGCGATGCGCAAGCCCATCTGCGTCCACACTCGCTCGCTCACTCACTCACTCACTCACTCACTCGCTCGCTCGCTCACACAGTTGTACGATTCCAGAGCAGGTCCAGGGGACAGAAACAGTACTGGCTGTGAGATGGAAGGACAGGGGCCCTTGCACAATCAAGTCTCCTCCACCCACCGGGGGTGACACACCACCCGGATCCACGCTGATCCACCTGTCATGATTACCGTCACCGTGTCCTCAAACAACAAGTCACAACACGTCCCAGCCAGTCAGACGCGACACGATTATCCCTGGCAAAAAGAAAACCTCGTCGACGGAGACTTAACTTGTCAGAGTTCCTGAGGAGAGAACTTCAGGAAGCTGAGGCGGCGGCGGTGGGAGTGGCCCCCTGCATTCAAAACCGTCTTCCATCCGACCTCATCCTTTTCTCTTCCCCTCCCCCTCCTCCCTTGCAGGATGAGAGAGAGAGAGCAGAACGGGCTCGCTAATTGGCTTTCTGTCGCCCCCCCACCACCCCCCATGTCTCCGTCTCCCCTCCAGTAAAGGATAGCGGTGACGGCAGCAGGGGGGGGATTTGTAAACACCGGCTAAGAGTTCCAGGTTTTCTTGTGCCCCTTAAATTGGCGGCGGGCTGGCTGAGGGGCGTGATGACAGTTGCTCTGAGGATGACGGACAGGAAGGGAGGGACTGCAGCAGCCAGGCGAGAAGAGAAGACACACACACACACACACACTTACACACACTCACACACAAACACTCACACACACAAACACACGCTTGTGGCTCCAGGTTCACCACACATTGGCTTGATCATAGGCACATTAAGTGTGTAAAACACCTTGACACGCATAACTGCAGGTTTGACACGGGTGTAGAAGACCACAAACCCCCCCACGTTACGTTGTAGCTCGGATCAACACACGGCTGTCAGAACGACAAGGTGAAACAACAGCCGCGCGGCACCCGTCCCGACGAGATCACACCCGTGACAGGCTGGTGCGCCCCGGAGACAGCGTGGCATCTTCACGTTAAAACGTCGAGGCAGTGGGAGGGTGGGATCAGGGACAGAGCCTCTCCCTCGTGAGAGTGCTGTGTCTGTGGTGTGTGGAGGGGGGGGGGCAGACAGGGCTGTTGGTTGGTACTGGGAAGGAGGGGGGCCACGCACAGGAGCAGGGCCCAAGCTCGGCACAGTCTGTCAGCCCTGACGAGCCCTCGGGCTACGCACCCACGGTGAGATGGCATCCGCTGTGCTCTGAACACACGTGCCAACACGCCTGCACGCGCACACACACTTGTAAACACACACCCAAGCGCATCACCAGCCAGATGCACAGTGCAAGCGACACTTTCTACTTGACTGCTCCAATGTCAACATCACACAGATTAGAATGTGCGCGTGTGTGCGCGCGTGCATGTGTGTGTGCGCGTGCGTATGCATGCGTGTGCGTGTCTGTGCCTGTGTGTGCACATGCATGCGTGTGTGTGTGTGCGTGTGCCTGTGTATGCTCATGCATGTATGTGTGTGTGTATGCGTGCGTGTGCATGCCTGTGTGTGCTCATGCATGCGTGTGTGTGTGTGTGCGTGCGTGTGCCTGTGTGTGCTCATGCATGTGTGTGTGTGTATGCGTGGGTGTGTGTATGCCTGCGTGTGCTCATGCATGTGTGTGTGTGTATATGCGTGCGTATGCGCGTGCAGGAGGGGAGGGGGGATCAAGCGTTTTGAAGTGTGTGTGACAAGCGGGAGAGCGAGAGATGGTTGGGAGGATACTGTGAAGGCTTAGCTGAGTCATCGGCTGCTTTGATCTGATTAGAGAGCAGCCGATGGCGTCCAAAGCAGCCGCCTGAATGAAGCGGCTGCCCCGAGCCCAACGAGCAGACCACAACAGAGACCCAAAACACCCACGCCTCTCCAAACTTTCCATTCCTACTTGGGATGCAGTGTTTCTGTTGACAAGAGTGTGCCGGGGTCCAACGTTTATAATTTGCCCTTTTTCTGATGCGGTCGTCAGAATGCAATAACATTTGGGAGGCGCAATTAGATTGTTCTGTCTGTAATATTCCAGATAATTAAGTAATATTTCAGGTTCAATAACAATCCAGTCTGGCAGATGGACGGCAGAGGGAGAAACAGCGGCTTGCCGGGGACTGAATCTGGGAGCGTTTAAGCGTTTAAACATTTAAACGCTCTGCTCTGGAGTGAAGCACACAGACACCCTTCAGTGTGAATGCTGGATAGCCTTTTAAGTGTTTCGTGGAACTTGGATTCAGAGAGCAGGCTGAGAAGGTTCCAGATCAGCCTGGAGAGAGGACACTGGGGTCATGCCTGCGAGTGTTCCTATTAAAGTCTAAGTACTTTGCTGTTCAATAGCAAGAAGTTATGTGTGTGTGTATGAGGCTGTGTGTGTGTGTAAAAGAAAGAGACAGAGATAGACATAAAGAGAGAGACAGAAAGAGAAAAATAGAGACAGAGACAGAAAAAAGAGAGAGAGAGAAAGGCATAGAGAGAGAGGGATAGAGAGAGAGAGAGGGATAGAGAGAGAGAGAGGGATAGAGAGAGGGTTAGAGAGAGAGGGATAGAGAGAGAGGGATATAGAGAGAGATAGAGAGAAATGGATATAGAGAGAGGGACAGAGAAAGAGGGATAGAGAGAGAGGGAGATAAAGATGTGACGAGGTGAGAGAGAGGCAGAGTGAGGGAAAGAAAGAGATGGAAGGCAATCCTGCTTGTGAATGTAATTATGCTCATGAGTTGGTGTGAATCAGTGTGAAGGGGCGTTCTTTGCCCCGAGACAGCATTGACCTCATTTTGATCACGACCGCAATTACACTGCCCCTTCCTGTACGCGAGCGTGACTTTAATCACAGGCCTTTCCTTTCCATTCTTGACCAATGCGGTCGTTTCACCAGAGATTACCAGTGTACAACCCCCCCCCCCCCCCCCCACACACACACCTCCACCCCCACCCCCACTGACACATACACAGCCATACACACACTCCCACACACACACTCTCACACACACACACACACACACACACACACTCCCACACCCCCACACACGCAGCCTCTTGACCCATCGTGCTCTTGTCACAGGCTGGGATCTGGCCTGCGTAGCTGTTGTGTTCCCCTTATCGTAATTGAATCGGGAAGGCTGGACATGTTGATCCAGTGACCAGAGCGTGCGTCAGGATCAATAGATAGGTATCTATCACCCGCAACATAATCAGCGACCTGGTCCAGCGTCGTGATCGTGGACACCAGGGCTTGCTCAGGTGTTAGTGGGACGGGGGATTGTACCAGAAGGTTTATGAGTAGCCCCATTAGGACCATGGAGAGCCACTTGAGAGAGGCCATGACAGAGGATGATAGTGTTGTGAGAGAGGAGCTTTTCTAAACAGCCACCTACCACAGGCCGAATCCTCGCTTCTTGCTTTTCTTCTCCGGCTCCTCGGGTTCCTCTGTTTTCTTCTTGCCTTTGGTTTTCTTCTCTTTCTTCCGCCCTTTGGTCTTCTTCTTCTTGTCCTCCTCCTTCTTCTCCTCATCCAGGTCCTGGCGAGACGAGGTGCTGGCGGGCGTGTCCCGGCCGGAGCTCGCCTCCGACGGGTCGTCGTCTTGCAAAGAAGGTTCCAAAGTCAATACTTGACAAACAGACACACTCCTGCATGAATATGTGAGTAGGGTATTTGGGGTGTGTGTGTGTGTGTGTGCATATCTCCCTAATCCCTCCTGTAGTTCCTCTCAGACAGGTTCACCGACAGGTCCTTTGCATTATTTTTTTGCAGGGCTGCGGAGGGGCTGTTGAAACCAATGCAGGATTTGCTGATCTCATTCGCCCTCAGGCAACCACTCCCCATGTCCGCTGGGACAGCCAGAGGCAAGATGGGCGGGACTAGGGCTGCGTCAGCCAATAGCAGCTCAGAACATGTCCACGGCGGTGGCGAGCACAGCAACCGGGTTCATGGCAGAGTTCAATCACTAATAAGCTGATGTGTTTTTCCCACATGGTAAAAAATACCCAAATCCTGAAGCTCTGACAGAATTCTGTCTAATAGTGTCTCTATGAAACCTCCGTAGTTTTGCAATTAGGCATGTCTGGTTATGGATAATGACTGAGGGCATTAACTACACAAAGGAAGGCACGACAGAGACAATACGCCTGAACGTTCACTTAGGCTACCGACAAACACCGTGACCCCTGCTGCTCCTTACCGTCCTCAGAAGGCCCGTCGTACGACCTGTCGATGGCGAAGCGGAAGCTCTGGTTGCAGCCGCGGCCCCGGGCCATGTTGGGGCGCGGCCGGTGGAAGGGCACGGTGGCGTGGTCGTGGTTGGCTTCCGACACGGCCGTCAGCAGGCTCTCCAGGGAGCTGGACTTGACCAGACCCAGGGAGGGGCCCACGGCTCCCCCAGAGGCAGGCTCTGAGTTGGGGGGGGGTGGGGGGGGGGGGGGGGGGGGGGGGGGGGGGGGATTAGAGGGCAGGACGTGTCACGTCAGTATGGTGGAGATGGAGGGAGGAGGCGAAGGGAGGAGAGCAGACAGATGAGAGATGGGGGAGGGGGAGAGGGGGGAGGGGGAGAGTGAAAGACGGAGCTGAAGAAGAATGGATTTACACAATACAGATCTAGATATGATGATGTGGCGGGACAACATGAGCAGGCGATCAAACAGATAAGACAAGTGTGAACGTAGAAAAGGTTTGTCAGATCCACCGGCATGATGCATGGATGAAGAGGACGGTGTCTGTGAGCGACGGACCAGTCCTGGAGGTCGGGAGTGGACCGATGTGCGACCCCTGACCTCAGGGAGAGAGAGACCAGGGACGAGGGCCAGAAAGGCCAGGGATGAATAGGACGGGAGACGCAAAAAGGAGAGGAAGACCGACGTTGATGAGAAGGATGGAGGAGGAGAAGGAGAGGAGGATGATGACAGGGAGGACGAGGAGAAAGGAGAGGAGTGACAGGGAGAAAATGAGAAACAGGGGGAGGACAGAGAGGGCTGGATGGGAGGGAGTGATCAAAAAAAGAAAAGGAGGGGAAAAATAAGAAGAACAAAGAATGTCATGCAGGAGAGGTCTAATAAACTTAGTTGTTTGTCTTTTATTTAACCTCTAATTCAACCAGGCAAGTCATCAAGATGTTTTGTTCTCCCAATAGCAGCCTGGAAAGTGGCAAAGGAAGTCACTTGAGGAGAAAGAGGGCATAAGGGCTGCAAGTTCAAACACAGAAATCCAAGATTCTAGGAGCACAACAGTAAACAAGAGCCATGAACACAAGCGTGAGCTACCGCATCTCAGGGGGCAGGACTGGCAGCGGGCCAGATCCCCACCGCATTAGTATGCAGACGCAAGATGAGCAAAGAGCAGCGGCTGCACTGCCAGAAATCCACAGGTGGGGGTGGGGGGGGGGGGCTACGGTGTCTTCCGAGGGGGACAACACATGCCAACCTTCTCTGGGACTCGCGATGTTGAGTGACAGTTCTGCGGCGGAACTTTCCGGAGATGACAAAGTTTTCACTTTGTACTTTCCCCGCCACTTTGCGCTCATTTTTCGACACTTCAAAGTGGAGAACTCCCCTAGAAGTGCTACTGTTGGAGCGGCGATAGAGTCAAGGGGAAAGTGAGCAGGGCCGAAACAGGCTTTCAACTCCTAAATTGACTTTTGGAAGGGGAAGGGAGGATTTACGGGGGAATAAGGCGGTTATAAATAGAGAGGGCTGCGTTCAGGAATAAAACGCTCAATTTGAGAGGCAGGATTTGTGTCACAAATGTAATTACGGCTGTCCAGCTGCAGCATGATAGAATTAAGCTGCTTCCTGGGGTACTGCACCAAACTCTAGGCTCAGGGGAGGAAGGGAAGCGGGAATAAGAGACAGGAAGAGTGAGAAAGAGAGAGACACGTATGCAGCCTTGGTGCGAAGGTCTATTTACGCGTGGACGTGTGTATCGTCGTGTGTGCAAGCGTGCGTGCGTTGGGACGGCCGAGCGCGCACCCGTGGGGCGGACGCACGTCCGACAGCGCGACCACAGGTGAATGAGTAACGAGCGGCCGGCGGGAGGGCCGATCATCGCCGACTCGAACCGCTCAAGGGTGAAATCAGCATTTATCTCGTATCGCCGCACGCCGCACGGCAGATGCTCCGACCGCCGCCTCTCCGACTGCCGCCTCTACCCCCCCGGTCGCGCGAAGGCTGACGGCGCCGTGCGGCCCGCCGGACCGAGATGACAGCCCGAATGCAGAAGGCCCACCGCAGAGCACCAGTGCAGCCTTGTGGGCTGTTCACACTTAGTCACACTACACAGTAAACATCAACTGCTCCTCAGAGCCCTCTGAACGGCTGCACCTCCTGCCACACGTTATGTACTCTGGTTGCGCCCAATGGGATTTCATTCGCAGGCAACCGCTGACTGAACAGTAACCAAGCTCCAGAGAGGACAAGGAGGTTGCCAGGGTGACCAAAAAGGCCACTTCTACACAATCGCTCTCTACAGCTGTGGGATTTAAAAGGTCAGTTGTCAAGGAAACACCTCTGTCCCCTCTGCAAGGGTGCTCGTACACACACACATACACACACACACACATGTGCACGCTCACACACGCTTTATTCCATCTACCAGTAAGGGCTTCAATTCCATTGCCAGCCTATAAACCCAGGGTCTTACGGATGGCAACCAGTAAAACAAACAATCTCTATCCTGCCTTTTCCCATAAACAGACAAGCCATTTAACATTATAGCAAGGATGCTAAGAAAATGCCCAAACGCAGCAACCCGTGCATCTTGAAAGGTCTTCCTCTCAGGTAATAAGACATATAGTGCATGCAAGCCTCACATACCATCATGAATAAATCATGAGAGGAACATATTGATCCCACAAGAACATTATTCATGTGCCACAAACTGTCTTTGGGTGTGGTCAGCAACATACATCAACCAGCTCCTCTCCTGATCTCCAGTGACACGGTCGACGACTTCAAACAGGTTCGGTTCAGAAACCCCTGAAAGGCCAGCCTAAAGTTGGGTCCAATTAAGGTTCAGGCCAATCAAAGGTCGGTTCCAATTAAAATGGAACCCAATCATAGCTTGTCTCTTCTCCCTCAGAGCACTCTGATAAATAAATCCAGGGAGAGGCACAAGCAGGGTAATTGTGTTTAGATGTATGGATGGAGCATATGGTCGTGGATTTGCCCAGCTAGACAAATGGCCTTAATAACGGTTGGAGACTTAAAAGGCCATTTCATAATTACAGCTCACCTTTAGTGGATTAGTGAGATGTGGGGGTGGGGGGGAGTGGGGTGGGTGGGACTGCAGAGTGGGACAAGTGCCATTTGCAAAAGCTTGGTCGACTAAAAGCACTTGTGTGCACGCGCGCACACACCTATGCGCTTGAGGGCGCCCACACACTCACGCACACACACGTATAAACAGATGGCTCCTGCAGACACAGAGTGATCAATCAATTCAAATCAGCACAACATTGTAACTTTCAACTAGAATCAACAACAACAACAATAGTAAAAAGGAGAGAGAGAGAGAGAAAGAGAGAGAGAGAGAGAGAGAGAGAGAGAGAGAGAGAGAGAGAGAAATGGGGAATACAGACAACACTGTAGGATGTTGTGCTGGCATAAAAGAGTGTCTGTTTTCAAAGTCTAATGGTGGAGGACAACAAACAATGCAGATGAATGGGCATGGTTAGGGATTAGACAGTCCAGACGACCAGGCCAGCACGCTAGCCTCTGGTCTCTCTCAGCCTCCACGGCTGGGATGTCTCTGCCTCTCGCACACCACCAGAGCCTGGGAAACGAGCGCGCTCACACACACACACACACGCTCAAACACCTGTACAGCGTTTGGCAAAAAAACTCGGATGAGATACTGCTTTTTGGCTCTGTTCAAACCAGACTACTAAGTGGAGAGTGTGTGTGTGTGTGTTGAGCGCGTGCACATGTTTTGGAAGCGCTCCCAGCCCTGTATGTGTGAGAGCTGCCAAGGGACATGTCTGCCGATGGAGGGGAGCCAAAGTGGCGGATGGAGAGATGGAGACAGAGAGACGAGCAGGGAGATAGAGGATGGAGACAGAGAGACGAGCAGGGAGATAGAGGATGGAGACAGAGAGATGAGCAGGGAGATAGAGGATGGAGACAGAGAGACCAGCAGGGAGATGGAGGATGGAGGATGGAGATGGAGACAGAATACAGACACCAGCAGGAAGATAGAGGATGGAGACAGAGAGACGAGCAGGGATATAGAGGATGGAGACAGAGAGACGAGCAGGGAGATAGAGGATGGAGACAGAGAGATGAGCAGGGAAATGGAGGATGGAGACAGAGAGATGAGCAGGGAGATAGAGGATGGAGACGGAGAGACCAGCAGGGAGATAGAGGATGGAGACGGAGAGATGAGCAGGGAGATGGAGGATGGAGGATGGAGATGGAGACAGGAGACAGACACCAGCAGGAAAATAGAGGATGGAGACAGAGAGACGAGCAGGGATATAGAGGATGGAGACAGAGAGACGAGCAGGGAGATAGAGGATGGAGACAGAGAGATGAGCAGGGAGATGGAGGATGGAGGATGGAGATGGAGACAGGAGACAGACACCAGCAGGAAGATAGAGGATGGAGACAGAGAGACGAGCAGGGAGACAGAGAGACCGCCTCCACCATCAATCCATCCTCTCTCGACAGAGCGTGCCCTCATCGGCTGTTCCTTCTCCATACCCCCCCTCTCCACACCCCCCCACACACACCCACATGGACAGCATATCTGGCACACACAGACAGCGTTGTACGCGCACACGCTTGCACGCTCATGAGTACGGTTGAACTGGCATATGTGCAAAGGCTCACACACATGACAAGACAGAGTGAGAAAGCAAGTGGGAGCGTGAGGGAAAAGTAAGAGATCAGAGAGGGCGAGAGTGTGAGAAGAGAAGGCAGAACGATTTGAGGAGAGAAAGACCAGAGAGAGAGAGAGATAGAAAGAGAGATAAATAGAGAGAGAGAGAGAGAAAGAGAGAGAACAGAGAACGGAGAAAGAGAGCAGCACGTTAGCCCGCGAGCTAGCTAGCCGGAGAAAAAAAAGGTTTTAGCCAGATTAAAGAGGCGAGGCGGGCCTCTTAAAGCACATCCTGCTAATGAAACATGTCAAAGCCCATAAAGAAGAACGTAGTGGCCGCTCAGAGAAACCAGGGCCAAGTCCAAACCCGCCGAGTCAGCAAAGTCCACCGTCGCCTGTCAATACGCATTACCTTCTACATCAGCAGGAAATGCTGCAGCAGAAATGGATCACTTTATTAATCACGGCAGCCTGGGTCAGGGCCAATGATGGGAAATGGGAGAAACATTTTACAGCTGAAACGCGGAGACGTTGGAAATGCTGAGCACTGACGGACGCAATTCACTCCGCACCGCAACAGGTATATTTAAGACGTGTTTGTCTGAGTGTGTGTGTGTAAGAGAGAGAGAGAGAGAGAGAGAGAGAGAGAGAGAGAGAGAGACAGAGAGAGACAGAGAGAGAGAGAGAGAGAGAGAGAGACTGATAGATCGTAGCTCAGCCCTTACAACCCTTTTCTCACTTAAATTAGGGGAGACAAATTAAAAACAGGCTGTTCTAATGTAATCTGCTGTAGGGAGGAAATGATGGGTCAGGACACACAAGACCGGTCCTCTCTCTCTCCCTGTATGTGTGTGTGTGTGTGTGAGAACAGGGATTTTTTGGTCACCACTGCCCACCAACGAGAGGGTGAGTTACATGTTGTACCTTGTTTACAATCCCCTGTGGATGTAAATGATATACCCATTATAGCATGGATACACAGGTGTGTGCTGGATCTCTCACCTGGACTCTGCCTCTCAAATCCTCCCATGTTGCTCTCATCAGCCACTGAAACACAGTAAACAGACAAACTGTCACTACCGTCTCTCAGAACACATAATAGGAGGAGCGGAGAAAAAGAGAGGGAGGACTGAGGAAAGGGAGAACGAGGTAGAAGGAAATAGGAAGTGAGATACCTGAGGGCAAAGGGGAGGAGAGAGAGAGAGAGAGGAGAGAGGGAAGAGGGTTCTCTTTCTAATCCACATCAACAGGATTGAGGCAGGGAACTGCAGCTGCCATGGGCACTGCACCATGGGATACAATAATAGGTTTTCATTACGCTGCAATTTCTCTCAAATAATCCTTTTCATTTTTCATGAGGTCAATTTTCCCGGCAGATAAATGAGAAATAGGGGAAAGAAAGAAAGAGCAACAACGACAATAGTAAAAAGGGGTGAGAGAGAGAGAGAGAGAGAGAGAGAGAGAGAGAGAGAGAGAGAGAGAGAGAGAAAGAGAGAGAGAGAAAGAGAGAGAATGTCTGTGGCGGAGTGACAATAGCTGAGTCTGGCTGGTCTGAGGTCGTGGTTCACGCCTTGTCCCTCCGCTCCCATGCAGGAGCCAGGGAGATGGGGATGAGAGACCAGAGAGACCAGACAGAGAGACCAGACAGAGAGACCAGACAGAGAGACCAGACAGACAGACCCAGAGGATGGACCACGTGGCACAAAAACGAGAGACCAAGGGGAGAGTATGGTCTCATGATTAGGAGTGAGACCAAGGGAGGGACCCCAGCTGGGAATACCGTCTTGGTCACTAGCCTAGTACCCAATATGTGCCTGTATCTATATACTAACAAAAAAACTAAGAAACTACAATCACACGAACACTCAAAGAAAGAAAAAAACAGTCCAATAGAAGCCACAGGGGAGAAACTCAATATTGCGGAGCCCCTTCAACGTGACCCCGGCGCCGAGGTAACCACCAGTTGCCAGGGAAGACGGACAGAGGAAATAAAGAGAGTGAGAGTGAGAGGAACAGCGTGAACGAGCGAGCAGAGGCCACCAGCTCTAATGAAAGCCAATCAGCTGGGCAGCGTTCGCCCAAGCTATGGGAGGAAACCCAATCTTAACTCTAATGAACTGGGATTGGAAAAGCTCCGTCCGAGCAGAGACATGATATATCCCCAGCTTTCTGGACAAGATGAGAGAGGGAGAGAGAGAGAGAGAGAGAGAGAGAGAGAGAGAGAGAGAGAGAGAGGGAGGGAGAGAGAGAGAGAGACACAAAGAAATCCCCCCAAAAATGAAAGCATGAGAGAGGGATCAAGACAGTGAGAATGAGAGAGAAAGAGGCTAACAGGGTCAGCCCAGGCTAATATGAGGCAATAAGCTGCGGTCTGGGCCATGGGCTTTAGGCAGGACAAAAGCCAGGGGAGAGATTGGTGGATGTCGGAGGAGTCATGCTTAAGCATGTGTGTGTGGCCGTCTGTACACAGGTCAACAGGGGCAGGAATCATAGTCTTAAGAGGTCGAGTTGAGGAGTGGTCGCCGTGGAAACAATGGAGAGTTCTGATAGGAGCATGTGATGCGATCATGTGTGTCTGGCCTCCTGATTAGATTGGTCATTTATGAAAGAAGCATTTGCAGATTAATGTGCTTTCTAGGGGCAGGAACAATGGTGGGCCTCATAGCACTTCAGACTAAACCAGCACATCCTCATTCACTCATATGGATGGAGTTGGAATGGGCCAAAACAAAGACAGCTTTCAGAAGTTATTTGTCATGTGTTTGTGTGTATGAGTGTGAGAGAGAAAGGGAATCTGGCTGACCGACTGACTGACAAATTAATTAAGAGGGAGATAGATATAGATAAAGAGAGAGGGAGGGAGAGAGATAGATTGAGAGGGATAGAGATAGAGAAGGAGAGAGAGCGACAATGAGAGAGATAGAGAGTGAGGGAGAAAGCTAGAGAGAAAGAAGGAAAGAGAGAGAGGGAGAGAGAGAGATATAGACAAAGAGGGAGGGAGAGAGAGAGATAGAGAGGGATAGAGAGAGAGACAGCTTACCCAGGTCCATGCTCTTGGAAGTCCTGGAGCGAGGGCGGTAGTCTGGCTGTCTGTCTGGCTGAGGTGACTCAGTCTTGCAGGGCACCATCTCCCTAAGATGCACATCAACACACACCAACACTCTGACACAAGCCACTGACAGCTCACATCCTGACATCCTCATATCCACCTGGCTATGCACATCAACGCAGTACAGTTTAATACCAGACTGAATCATCAGATGATTGTACTGGGTCATACTGACAGGTGTGAGCCTGTGTTTCTACCTTGGGTGGAGGGGAGTGAGCGGGAGACCTGCGTTCATCTCCTCCACTGCGCCAGGAGAGGGGGGAGGAGGGAAGTCATCCTCGATACTCTCCACATCCTCCAAAGGGGCGGGGCTCCCGTTGACGGCCCGCAGGGGGGCTGGACAGGTAGAGAAGAGGGACAAAAAGGCATAGAGAGGCATGAGAGGAGGGTGAAGATGAGAGGCTCATAGGACACAGGGCTGTTCTTGTACTAGCTCTGTGCCTGGGGCTATTTCAACTGTGCTTCCTCAAGAATGTCTGTGACTGGCAGCCAGACAGGCACACACACACACACACACACACACACAAGGGCATTGCAGAAGGTATTCTCCCTCTCTGTTCAGCACACCTGACACATTTTGACTCCCCCCTAGTTGTTTCATGTGTTATGTGCTAGAGCAGTAAAGAATAAGTGCCATTGACAGGCAATTGAGCATGATGGTGTTTGCTTGTGTGTGTTTGTGCGAGTACGTGTGTGTGCCTGCCGTGTGAGTTTGTGTGAGCGTGTGTGCGCCTGCTGTGTGCGTCTGACTGACAGGAAAGACCCTCATCCTCAGATGAGGGAGCAAGTCTGTTATTGATGCAGGGATTTTCTACTTTGCTAGCTATTGGGATATGTTTTGTTACGCACAGAATACAATCGACCGAGGCAGAGAGACAGAGAGAGAGGGAGAGAGACAGCAAGACTAACAGCGAGTAGGAGAGAGAGTAGGAGAGAGAGCAGGAGAGAGAGTTAGAGGATTTCCAACTGGAATGACAGATCAATACTCGACATCCCAGCATAGCGGAGTCAAATATGTGCAATACGTGATCTGCATGGCACACGCAAACGCCCAGGCGCGCGCACACACGCACACGCACACACACACATACACATACACACACACACACACACACACACACACACACCCACCCACCCACCCACCCACACACACAGCCAAGGACAGAAAAACCTAGAAGTGCAAAATAGCTCTCATCAAAGTGGCCCTCTCGGTTTTCCTTTTGTGCCTTTAAACACAGTGTTTTTCTACGGGACGCAGGCCAACACGGTGTTGTGAATACACCGCCGCACTCCCCTCGGAGAGAGAGAGAGGCTCGCGGAGGAAAACCACCAAAGCCAGCGTAAGCTGCGACGGAGCAGCGGCAGAGTGGCAGAACAGAGGCTGGGCTCTCAGGAGTCCCAGAGGGAGAGATGGAGAAGAAGCCCGAAGAATGAATTTAAAACAGTTTGCGGTCCCTCCTTCTCCGAGAGCCGCACAATAGCCCTCGTATGCAAATATGGCCCACTTAGAAGCCATTTCATCAGCATAATGATTTCAAGGTCAGATCTTTACCACATGAAAGCCCTGCGATACATATGGGAAGAACACAGCTAATGACTGCCCCCCCCCCTCTCCCCCCCCTCTCCCCCCTCTATCAACAACCGCACGGACCACCCACCCCACCCACACAACAAAACAGCCAAGGACAAGAAAAACCTAGAAGTTTTGCAAAAATACAGCTCTCATCAAAGTGGCCCTCCTCGGGTTTTCCTTTTGTTTGCCTTTTAAACACCAGTGGGGTTTTTCTACGGGACGCCAGGCCCAACAACGGTGTTTGGTGAATAAACCGCCCAGCAACTCCCCCTCGGAGGAGAGAGAAGAGGCTCGCGGAGGAAAAACCACCAAAAGCCAGCGTAAGCTGCGACGGAGCAGCGGCAGAGTGGCAGAACAGAGGCTGGGCTCTCAGGAGTCCCAGAGGGAGAGATGGAGAAGAAGCCCGAAGAATGAATTTAAAACAGTTTGCGGTCCCTCCTTCTCCCGAGAGACCCGCACAATAGCCCTCCTATGCAAAAAATTATGGGCCCGCACTTAGAAGCCCATTTCCTCAGCAATAATGATTTTCAAGGTGCCCAAAGATCCTTTACCACATGAAAAAAAAGCACCCTGGCGGATACATATGGGAGACACAGCTAATGACTGGCCCCCCCCCCCTCTCCCCCCCCTCTCTGCCCCCCTCTCCCCTCTCCCCCCCCTCCGCTGTAAAATAGACAGGGATTACAGAGAGCGACACTTCAACAGGAAAAACTGTCCATTTCCTTTTTAATTTGCAGTTTGTGCTGCGGTCGTTTTTTTTTTTTCCTTTCACTGGTACCCCTTCAAACATCTCTACGCAGAGGTTGGTGTTGGGTAACTACAGCTACAACAGGCAGGCAGACACAAACACACACACACACACACACACTCACAAACAGTAGACGGCTGAATGCTTCGAAAACACCCAAGTGTACATTATGTAGTCCGGATGTGTTGGACTGTGTGTGTGTGTTCATGTGTTTTTTGTCAACTCACCACCAGAGCTGTGATATAGCTTGTTGTCCACCATGGGGTGTAGGCTGGGCCCAGTAGGACTGAGCTCCAGGGACGCCTGGGTTTCAGGCCCCAGGGGATCTGGGGGTCCAGGGGCTGGGGCCGGGGCTGGGGTGCAGCTCCGAGGGCTGCCCGCCTCCTGGTTCGTCTGGATGGGAAGAGGAAGCAACACATAGTCCTGCTGACTCACTGACAGAAGCAGATTTGAGGGATATTTGTGGAATTTTCCCAAAAGGGAAACATCTGCTTCGAATGTAGCCGTTCTTGGGTCATTCTGGTGTCATGACCCTTCGGAGCGTGTGTCTGCGGCTGTCAAGAATGTAATAATGTCAGCATCTCTGGCTAACGGCCAGTGGTTTATCAGACAGGCCCTCCGCATGCAGAAGGACAGGAAGAGCGTGAGGATCGGACGGCAGTCTGATGGAGATATTCACCGTTTGGATGAAAGTGTCTCTGTGCTGTGGTGGAAGTTGAGGCTGTCATATACTGCATGCACGCACACACACACACACGTTCACCTACACACACACACACACACACACACACACACACACACACACACACACACACACACACAGCTTTGCGTTACTGTCACAGTACACATGATGAAAGACAGGCAGGACACAGTGTGCCAACGAGGAGGAGGGAAAATGAAAGGTGTTATGATATCATCATATCAAAGAGAGAATTTCATGTGTATGTTCTAGCAGCCTAGAGAGGGAGGAGGAAGATTCTGGGTGGGGGGGTGGGAGATGGGGGGGGCATCTAGTCTTTTGTTCCCACTGGCATCATTAGTGCTTGCCTCAGCTCACTACATGAGCCCCTGTCACACACAGGCACACACTCGCGTCAGAATCATGTCTGTCACACCGGCTAACTGCCTGTGTCAGTGTGTGTGTGTGTTAATGTGATGTGCGTGTGGTTTTCCCACAGCTCGTTGCTGGAGTAAACTTCTGACGCATCACAGAACTACCTCCATCTGTCACTCAGTAACCGAGCATCCATCCATTCCACCATCCAATCCACATATCCACCCATCCACCCCTCCACACATCTGTCTCTCTCCTGGGTCAGTGACAGCCCAGAGCCATCAAAGCAGCCAAGGGAAGACATCTTAATCCCACAACAATGCCTGGAGGTGTGTGTGTGTGGGGAGGAGGGGTGGGGGTAGGATCCAGGCCACCTACTGTTAGACACAAAGCAGCTCCTCCACACAAACACCCGCTGGGTCCCCCTGGAGGCCCTGCTCACCTCTGGGGTTAGGAGAGCGAGGAGGCTGGGGGAGTGTTGGTGTGGGTGTGTGTGGGGGGGGGGTGGTGTATGTTGTAGAGGGGGGGGGAATCATGGAGGGGCCGCTTAATCACGTGCCCCGTGGCGGGATCTGCTTATGGTGTTGAGGCTGTGGTCTATGGGGATGTGAACTAACCTGAACTGGCTGGCTGTAGATTCTTGAGAAGGGATCATCTCTCCCTCCTCTTTTCTCTCTCTCTTTCTTTCTTTGTCTTTGTCTCTTTCTCTCTGTATTTCTTTCTCTGTCACACACACAATCCCACCCACACACCCACACAGCAAACACACACAGCAACACGACACACACACACACACACACCCCCAGGCACACGAGAGGTTATTGATACTGAATTGCCCCCCACCCACCCCACACCCCCAGAGTGGGCGGGTCAAAGGTGACAAGGACACGCCTCCAACGGGGAGGTCACGGCCACTCAATCCCATAACCCCCCTGCTGTCTCCTCCTCCCAGACATAATGGCAGTCCGTAATCATCCGTCTCTCCGCCCTAATAGACCCCTGTCATGCCTCACAATGCCTCTGAATAGGGGTGATTACCCTGCAAAGCAGCTGCCTCTATCCAGCCATCACGCCCGCTTGATGTCTTTCTTATCCCGGCGGTTACAACGCCGAAGGGACACTTCAGACGGGAGATTTACTGACAACCTACTGCTGGGCTTGCTGTTATTACCAAGCCAGGCTGTGGTCTCATCATGGGCCGCTACTGTACTTGTGCACTGTGCACTGCGAAGCGCATCGTTGCCCAGACGTTTGTTCCATTCCAAGGTGGTTAGCCGGTGTTTGGAGGTGGGACCGTGCTGTAGTTTGGACGTGTTCAGAAAGGATGGAGAGGGAGGGAGGGAGAGGGAGAGGGAGAAAGGGGGAGGGAGAGACAGGTGGAGGAGGAAGAGAACGAGAGGGAAAAGGCAGAGAGGACAGATACCAGGAGTTTAAATAGGGAGGCAAGGAGAGGGCAGAGATTGGACAGAGATAACCCAGGAAACTCCCCCAGCCCCCCCCCCACCACCACTCAGACACACAGCATGCGGGAAGGTTCTTAGCATTTTTATTCAGCAGGGACTTGACAGGTGAGGAGCAGGAAATGATCCAAAAGTGAAAAGAAGAAAGACCAAAACAACAGCTACAATAGTGAGGTGACGTGCTAGTGCTATCTGAGTTAGAAGCTAGGAAGACAAGCCAGACAGCAGGAGGAGAGGGTTCAAACACAAAGCAGCAGACTAGGGGAGGAAGACATCTTGTTCCCAACTGTGGTGGCAATCATGGTAAACAGCCTTAGACAAGGAAAGCGAGTTAACACACTCTGATACACTCCCCCCCCGCCCCTAACACACACACACACACAATGTCAAAGCCCCCCAGAGAGGCCGAGGTGGCTGTGTGTGTAGATGTAGCTGGTGTATCTGTGTGTGTTTCTGTTGAGGTGTTCAGGCGGGTGTCCGTACATCAGCCCTGCCATGGCGCGGATGCTGTCAGCGTATCGCGCGTCCTGCGTGCGGCCGCGGGCGTGCTCGCGGTTGCGGAGGTCGTTGTGCGCGTGCGCGCGCCTGTGCATGTGCTCGTGGGTGTGGTTACGCATGTTGTCGTGCGTGTGCGTGTACTGATAGGCTGAGTACCTGTGTGAGCCCTGAGCGTGGACATGCCTGTTGTCTAGCGTGTGACTGTACATGTTCCCCAATGTGTGACTGTACATGTTCCCCAATGTGTGACTGCGTGTGTGCGCCTGTGCGGGGCCACGCGTGTGTGTCCGTGTGTACAGCTCGCTGTGCTCCCGAGGGGGTCCCGCGGAGCAGAGGTGAGCCCGGCCGTGTGTGTCGTCCAGGGCGAGAAGCCGTGGGCTCCCTGGGGCGCGCGTGTGGACCTCAGCCTGCGTGTATCTCAACCCCGACCGAGGGTCGTCCGTGCGTCGGAGGCAGGACACGCGGGGGCCCGGTTCGGAGGCGCGGCGCCGGAGGGGGGTCTGGGTGGGGCGACGGGCGTCCAGGCATACCTGCTCAGGGTTGGGGTGGGAGCGTGGGGCGGCGCGGAGTAGCACGAGCTGGATGGTGCCGCGGGCCGTGCCCTCCCACGACATGGAGTGACGCAGCGTTTCCATGGCGGCGTGGTTGGAGCGGCCCTGCAGGGGCTCGCCGTTGACGGCGACCAGCTGGTCATTGACACGAAGACGTCCGTCCTGGAGAGAGGGAGTGTGAGGGTGCGTGTGAGTGAGTGAGAGAGAGAGAGAGAGAGAGAGAGAGAGAGAGAGAGAGAGAGAGAGGGAGAGTGCAGAGACATTAATGGAGTGGCCTCCACAGGCTCTAAATCACCTGTAAGTGTGTTAAATTGCCAGGCTGTTTGAGTGGGATGACAGAATGTCTCTCTGGGGGGACATAGAGAGAGAGAAAGAGGGGGAGGGAGAGAGAGTGTGTGAGAGAGCAAGGGAGAGAGTCAGAAACTAAGTGAGAGAGTGTGTAAGAGAGATAGAAACACACAAACACACACACACGGAGGGAAGACCACACGTGAGTGACGCTACTAAAGACTCCCCAGTGTCTGCAGAGTCAGCAGCCATTAAGGCCAACACTGACCTCTGACCTGCCTCATTAACCAGGCCTGCCTGAGCTGACCTCCCACACAGCCCAGCTCCTACCAGTACGCACGCACGTGTACGCATGCGCACACACAAAATGGGTTAGATCAGCATATCTCTCTTCCCCTGCCTACTGCTAGTATGGCAGCAGTAGTGGGCTCCAGGGACAGACTTCAGCCCACCCCGCCCCCCCCCCCCCCCACCGCCCCCCTCCACCTCTCCACCCCCACCATCCCTCCCGTCTCCGCACCACACTGGATCATTAGCCGGCCTCTTTACAGCTTTTAATTAGCATTCCTAGAGCTCTGGGTGGGAAGTTCTGTAGACAGGGGACTCTCTCTCTCTCTCTCTCTCTCTCTCTCTAACACACACGCACACTTTTAGCCTGTGCTAAATAGTGCTCAAACTTTTTCCTCGCTGCTCTCTCCTGCTTTGAGTGAGCATTTCCGTCGCTTTCGCTTTTTCTCCCTCTCGCCCCCCCCCCCTCTCAAGCAGGCTTTCTACATCCCGGCTCTCTCGTCTTCACAGCCTCCCTTGCTTTCTCTTCCTCCTTTGTTCCCTCTATCTCTGCTGCGTGGTTCAGCAGAGGTGCTGGAGAGGGGAGAGGGGGGAGATGCAGGGGTGATAAGCAGGTACAGGAGGTGACAGATGTGTGTGTGTGTGGGGGGGGGGGGCAGCTTTGACTGGGAGCTGCTTTGGGGACTTTCTCAAGTGCTTCTCCTCCCCTGATCCCAGGGCAGCCCTTATCTACACAGGGACACTCCACTCCAGCGCCGCTTTCATTCCTCTACTGATCTGGGGACAGCCATGGAAGGGGAAGGGGGACCAAGATAGGGAGGGAGAGAGAGATACTTGGCTCTTTGGACATGGCTGGACTTCGGGCCTAAACGGAACATTCTAGAGAACTCTCGCTCCTCCAGCGCTCCACTCCCCCAGACCAACAGTCTTGACTGAAGCTGGTCAAGGGTGGAAGGGTCAAAGGTCAGGGAGACTCAAAGCAGATGTGGGCAGCCGACCCGACAGAGTGGAGGAGTCACATAGAAGTGGAAGACATGAGAAGAGGGAGAGTTTGCTGAGACTGGTGCCAATCCAGAGAGCAGAGCTGCCGTGGGTTGACATGGTACAGCTACCTGGACAGACAGACAGACAGACAGACAGACAGACAGACAGACAGACAGACAGACAGACACCTTGTACGCGGCTCCTCCGTGGATGATGGACTTGATGAAGATGCCCAGGTCCTCGCCCGTCTCCCTGGACTTGTTGCCCTTCAGGCTGACGCCCAGCCCGGCCGAGCCCGAGTCATTGAGGGGCACCTCCAACACCAGCTGCTCCTTCCCATCCTCCAGAACCAGGGAGCCTGCCTCCTCCCCCTTCTGATGGAGACACGGAGGGAGAGGCGGAAGGGGGAGGGAGAGGGGGAGGGAGAGGGAAAACAGAGGTTTAGAGATAGGGAGGGAGAGAGAGAGAGATATTGAAAATGAGGGAGATGGGAGAGAAAGGTACGGGGTGAAAATGAGCGGGGGAGGTTGAGGAAGTGATTATGAGAGGAGTGATTTGCGAGAAAAGCAAAAGAGAGAGAGACAGCGGTGAAGAGAGGTTTCTCCCTTTGACCATGAAAGAAGCAGACGTGCGTGACGTCTTTTTCTGAAGAAAGCATAATAAACGAAACTATTCGCATAACAGTGGACCTCTAATTGTTTTTTGTTTTTTTCTTTTTTTTTTGTTTTTTTATTTTTGGTTTTTTTTTTTTTTTTTTTTTTTTTTTGTTTTTTTTTTTTTGGTGCATTGCAGCTGTGGAGGGGCGGGGGCGGGGGTGGGGGTGGGGGCGGGGGGGCGGGGGGGGGCAGGGAGCCGGGATCTATTTAATAAGGTAATAAGCCGCATTGCCCGGAGGTACGCGGCGATGGCTTTCTGCATGCGTCCTCTCCCTGTTCTCTCTCTCGCATGCTCTCTCTCCCTGTTCTCTCTCCCGTCCTCACCCCTCTCTTCTCCCTCACTCCTCATCTCGCCTCTCGCTGTACTCTTTCTCTACAGCGCGTGCATGCTCCCCCTTAGACTACAGGCATGCAGCCTTCTACCTCTATTACTCGGCGCCCCCATTAGTGCAACTAAATGACGGCTCGGCAGTTTGTGATCTGGCTTATATGTGGGGGGTGGGGGCGGGGGGGCGGGGGGGGGCAGGGAGCCGGGATCATTTAAAAGTAATAACCCATCCCAGAGGTACCCACTTTCCTCATACAGTCCCTCTCCCTGTGTCTCTCTCTCCATCTCTCTCTCCCTGTGTCTCTCTCCCTCTCCCCATCTCTCTCTCCCTCTCCCCATCTCCCTCTCCCTGTCTCTCTCTTCCCATCTCCCCCTTAGACTACCAGGCATCAGGCCTCTACCTCTATTACTCCCGCCCCTCCCCCCTCCCCCTTTTTATCGTGAACAAAACAACCCAGGAACCAGGAGCGAGATTCTGCTCCCAAAATGAAAAAGTGAGAGAAAAGAGGAATGACGACAAAAGAAGATGTCTGTCATTACAGCGGAGCGATGAAAACGCTGGGGCCCTGTCGCCAGGGAAACCGGGGCTGGGGGTGGAGATGGGGGGAGGTGAGGGTGAGAGGAGGAGTAGCCTCCCTCAGTCTGCACATCCCATTTACTCCTGAGGAGGTGGGGGTGGAGGGGGGTCGATGGGCCGTGCGCACGTTTTGTTAAAAACGGTGTCCGACGTTGGCGACCCTGCTCGTTATTTGTGCACACCGCGTCCCATGTCTCTCCTCAACTGCCTCTCTGGGTGTTGATGAAGGACGGGGGGGAGTGGAGTGCAAAAAAAAAGATCACGGTCACACAGCCATTTTCAACACGCGCACGCACACACTCGCTACTCCATAGTGGGGCTGAATAGATGCTCTGATGGGGTTATTGCGACATCCTTGCATCAGCCCAAAGCCTCACCCTCCCTCTCTCTGTTCAATAGAGACTTAGGGAGGTGCTCTCAGAACCACAGACACCTCTCTATCTCTGTCTCTCTATCTCTCCCTTTCGGTCTCTCTCTCTCCTTCCCCTCTTACAAGGATCCTGAGAGCCAACAGAAGCCTCCTTACACACCAGCGGTCACACTGAAGGAACCCGGACTTGCTGGAGTCCTGCTCCAGCCCGCCCTGGGGCTCTCTCCCCCAGGCAGGGAGAGGTGGGGGAGTGGGGTTAGTCTGGTGCCATGGGCCCTTGCTGAAGAACCAGGAGGGGGTGTCGTCTTAACAAGAACCCCCATCGTCTACCGGACAAGAACAGTCGCCAGTATCCTGTGGATTATATCAAGTTGCCAGCAAAGCCACTGCGACTTTCCATTTCCTGGCTCTGGATTGTGTGATGTGGGGAGTGTGTGTGATGTGGGGTGTGTGTGTGTGTAATGTGTGGGGTGTGTGTGTGTGTGATGTGGGGTGGGGTTATCAACCTCTGAGATCGGATGGCAACCTGGGAGGTTCTAAATCCCCCTCCCGCCGACCTGCCTCCACCACCGCGCTGGCTGAGTTTGGCCAAATCCAAACACGGGAGGACTTGGGGGGGGGAACTCCTCCGGATGTTAGGGGGGTTCTTGCTGGAGCGGCTGACAAAAACAACAACATCGTCACGTCTGTTTATGCGCGCGAGGCCCGTGAGTCATAAGAAAAGCTAAACCGGCTTTAAACACTAAATCAGGCTCCTTCCATGCTGTGGGAAACACACACACCTATATCCTAGGTGGTCTATGCTCTCTCTCTCTCACACACACATACACACACTCTGATATCCCCTAATGTTCTCCTCAGGGGAAGATCAAGACCCTCCATTCCTGAGCCCTGTGGCTGGTACGAGACGGCTGCTTGTCTCCTCTGACAAGGAGCCAGTTAACTAGCTCTCTGGGAGGTAGTTACCACCCCCCCCCCCCCCACACACACACACACACACACACACGCACGCACACACACACACATACACTATCCCAACAGCCAAATGAGAAGACAAAAGGAGCCTTTCTACCCTTGCGGGGGGCACGGCAAGCGATTACACACAGGCTCTTTTGTCACTCTGGATTCTAAACTGAAAGCTTCAAAGCGTTGGATTAGAGACAAGAGCGACATTCAATTAAGATGGGATCTCCCTCCCTGCTCTGTCGGCAACGGCTGCCAATTAATCGCCTTAATGTCTGTCTCGCCCCTGAATCTCTCCACGCTACACCTTTACCTCAATTGGAGAAAGGAAAAAAGGAAAATTGCTGATTGTTGGGATAATTTGGGAGGGAGGGGGGGGGGGGGGGGGGGGTTGTGTGTGAATGTGTGTGTGAGAATGTGTGTGTGTGTGTGCACCCATCCATGAAACAAGGACTCCACCATGGGTGGAAATGCGATTGAGGACCAACAGAGGACAAAACAGACAAACGCTCCCAATGTCACCGCTGGGACGAGAACAGGCCTGGGGTCACCTCGCTTCCCGCCGTACCGACCTCACTTCCTGTGGGCTGGCCTGTCCTCCCGGCATGTCTTAGGTCAGACATGTGTAGTGTGACCCCCTCCATCCTGTCATCTATCCAGCCCTTGCACCCCACCCTCCGCTGGGCCACATCAAGGCCCTTCATCCCCCTGCCCCCTCACGCACACGGCTGTTGTTAACAACGGGGCCCGCTCAAACAATCCAGCCTTCTGTTGCTCTGGCTCACCTGCGTGTGTGGGAACCATCGAACACCAAGGCTCTCCCTCTTTTCTAGCTCCATCTTTCTCGCTCACTTACTTTCTCTCCGTCTTTGTCTCTGGGACCGGACGTCCACACGAGTCCCCCAGCCCCCGCAGTGACTGCCTCGAGTCGTTAACTCTGTCAACACCTCGGAGATGGGAAAAGCCAGGGATGTGTGTGATGCTGTGTGTGTGTGATGCTGTGCGTGTGTGATGCTGTGCGTGTGTGTGTGTGTGTGATGCTGTGTGTTTGTGTGTGTGTGATGCTGTGCGTGTGTGATGCTGTGCGTGTGTGATGCTGTGCATGTGTGTGTGTGCGTGTGTGTGTGGGAGAGTGAACGCATGGGATAGTGTTGGCCCTGATCTCCCTCAGGTGACGTTAGTCTGCTGTTGACCGGCCTGACGGATGACTACTGTATTTAAAAAAAAAACCTGTTGTTTGGTTTCGTATGGCTGGAAGGAAGGAAAGATGGAAGGTAAAATACCCATTAAAACCCACACAATCCACTTCCCCAAAATGGCGGACGTCACATTCAGTAATAAGACGGTAATTGGAGTTATTGCAGCTTTGTGCCGTGCACCGCACGCGGTTGCGGTATGGTTAATGGTGAGTGATTGACAGTTACGGTCTGAGCACATCCGTAGCGGAACGATAACAAAACCTGGCTTGAAGACATTATATACTTGACACGTTCATAAATATTCATACAGTCCGCACAAACACACAAACGCATTTAAAAGAACCAGATGGCCACAGAGGACGATCCGCACGTCTTCGTCTACCCCGAACCCCGCGGTTCTCCGTAGTTTTCTCCCTGGTGCCTTAAACACGGAACATTTTCTCCATCCCGTTTAGTTCTCATTTGTTCACTGGTCGCCTTAAACACGTGAACACTCCTCTTTCTGTCTCGCGATCACACTAGTGACTCTCGCCTGTGCCTCACTTCACACGAGCAATATCGCAAGCTAACCCTCGACTTACTACAGGAGTGGAGGGAATGAGCAGGTATGGAGGCGCTCGGAAACACGTGACGGACGTTGGTATATCTGGCGTCGCCTAAGTCGGTGTCGGGAGGAGTCGCAGTGTGCTAGGTGTTGGGTGTGAGGTGTGGGGATGAGTTTTGTGTGAGTGTTTGTGTGAGGGTGTGACATCGCAATGTGAGCAGATGGCCTTTCTCGAGTGGAATCCGAGCGCCACAGCCCCTCAAGTCTACGGACACAAGGAGTGTGTGGTTGTGGTGCCTGTGTGATGGGTATTTGTTGATGAGTGTGTGTGTGTGTGTGCTGTAGCCCGTCAGAGGGGGCGGTTGTCTCGAGAGCACTCCTGACTAGGCGAGCCTCCAGTGACATCGTCCTGCATCGCATTCGACGCACTCGCAGAGGCGAGCGGATGTGAAACTTTATCGGGAGTCTTAGCCAGAACCGTCGGCCGGCTCCGATCCTCACGCCTATGCTTCCTGTCCTTACGGTCGATTGTGGCGTAGTTAGGTGTTTGGAGAGACATCAGTCATTGAGAAGTCTGAGCCTGCAGCGAGATGGAAGGAGAGGAGGGTCGCCGGGAGAGGTGAGGGTGGCGCGGCGGGTGTTGCGGTGATGGGTAGGCGCGCTCGCACTGTGAGCTCTGCAGGAACACGTAGCCGGTTTGTAGGGGGGCGGTGGGGCGCGAGTGTGTAAAACTACTAACAGTTCCGCGAGAGGAGACGACGTTGTCAACCTGACGAGACTCAGACACGCTACTCAGACAGCTCCTCCGAATGTGTTGTGAAGATTGCAGCGACCGCAAATTAGAGCAAACTATTTACAGAAGCACCAATTCAAGTGCGCGTGCTGTGTTTGTGGTGTGTGTGCTGTGTTTGTGGTGTGTGTGCTGTGTTTGCGGTGTGTGTGCTGTGTTTGCAGTGTGTGTGCGCTGTGTCTATTTCGAGGTCGGCGTGTGTGGGGGGGCCTTATCCGGTGTGAATATGCATCGTTCACTACAAAGCGTCGCGATTCGTCCCTGAGCCCTTTGAAGCTGAGGAGAGGGGGTGATTGTAATATAGCGCGCAGGGGAGCGGGCCTGTGAGGGCGTCGCTCTGTTTCCTGCCCCCACCCCACCCCCCCGCCTCTACTGCCACCCCTGGCCAGGATGACCTCTTGTTCAGACTACGGGCTTCGACAGTAAGACCAAGCGTCAAGGTCACGGCGACCCCTGAGCCACAGGTAAACCCACCGCGGCGTGACGGCACCGGCCGCCGTGCCTCGGCACTTCCTGTCGGGCCGCTGGGACGTGTGCGTGACTTCCTGTCCGACGCTGAGTCAACAAACCCAGATAAGGACAGGAAAGGGGGAACAGGGCAGAGGGAGCGCACGTGTGTGTGTGTGTGTGTGTGTGTGTGTGTGTGTGAGACCACTGTTTGTTTGACAGTGTGTTTGCAGAAGAGATAAAAGAGGATCCGATCTGGGCCGGAGCACTACAAGAGGACACCATGAGACAAAGAGCAGGAAATGAAAGGCAGGGGCACAGAGAGAGAAAGACAGAGAGAGAGAGAGAGAGAGAGAGAGAGAGAGGGAGAGTGCAGAGACATTANGGAGGGAGGGAGGGAGGGAGGGAGAGAGAGAGATAGAGGGAGAGGGAGAGGGAGGGACAGAGAGAGACCGAGAGAGAGACAGACAGACAGAGAGAGAGAGAGAGATACAGAGAGAGAGAGACCTAGAGAGAGACCGAGAGAAAGAGAGAGAGAGACCAAGAGAGAGAGAGACAGAGAGAGAGAGAGAGACAGAGAGAGAGAGAGAGAGACAGAGAGAGAGAGAAAGAGAGAGAGAGAGGATGCCTCGGCCACAGGACCGGCACAACAAAAGAGGGCAAGAGAATGTTGAGGAGGGTTGTGGCTGTCAAGGCTCTAGGTGGAAAAACAGGAGCTGGCATCTCCTAACGAGAACTCCCAGAGCAGCAGTGTGTCTCCAAGGGCACAGGGCGAGGAGTGTGTGCGGCCAGGTGTGTGTGTTTGGGTTGGAGTGGCTGAGTGAGCGTGTATGGGTGCGAGTGTGTGAGTATGAGAGCAGGAGAATGTGTGACTTTAAGTGTGAGTTTGCGAGCGTAGGAGGGTGTGCGAGTTGGTGTGTGAGTTTGTGAGTCTGTGAGTGTAGGGGGGGTGTGTGAGTTTGTGAGTGTAGGAGTGTGTGTGAGTTTGTGAGCGTAGGAGGGTGTGCGAGTTGGTGTGTGATTTTGTGAGTGTAGGGGGGGTGTGTGAGTTTGTGAGTGTAGGAGTGTGAGTTTGTGAGTGTAGGAGTGTGTGTAAGTTTGTGAGTTGAGGAGTGTGTGTGCGTGTTCCTACCAGCTCTCGAGGTAAGAAGATCTCCTCCTGCCTGACTATGACCACAGACACACTCTCTCCCTGCTTAGTGCTCCTCAACATGGCCACCAGCTCCTCCTGGGTACGACCAGTCAGGTCCACACCGTTCACCTACATACATACATACACACACACACACATACACACACACACACAGGAAGAGGAACACATGTCAGAGGAAGCACATAAACGACCCCAGTTTCCTGTGCGTCCTCCAGAGGTAGTGTGGTGCTGTGGTACCTCCAGGATGCGGTCACCAGGCTGCAGGCGGCCATCTTTGATGGCAGCGCCACGGGGGAGGATGTTCTTCACCATGATTGGTCCTGGCCCGTGAGCCGCTGAGTCTCTGGTCACCACGGTGAAGCCCAGCCCCTCCGTACCTGGAGGGAGATAGATGGAGGGGATGAGATGGAGAGGATGAGGTGCCAAGCACCACCTCCATACTTAACCCAGCCTCCACCCTGCCTCATCCCCAGCCTCCACCTCGCCCTGGGTTAGCACAGCTCTGCTGGACAGCTAATGGATGAAGAGACCTGCTCTGTTCCACTGCATCCTGTCTGGGGCTTAGTGACTTCATCCCTGTACCTGGTGTTAGTCTGGCTGGCCTGTGGCCCACACTGCGGCTGCAGGGAAAGGAGGGCTTTATGCCACGCTGGATTAGGGGAGCCTGCCTTTAATTTCACGTGTGAGCGGGCGTCCCAGGGCCTGGTGGAGGGGAGGGAGGGATGGAGGGAGGGGACGGAGCGAGGGAGAGAAAGCTCGCGCGAGAGACAGAAATAGTGGAAAAGAGAGCGAGATTCAGTGACAGCAAGAGAGAGAAAGATAAAGTGACAGCAAGAGAGAGAGAGAGATACAGTGACAGCGAGAGAGAGATACAGTGACAGCGAGAGAGAGATACAGTGACAGCGAGAGAGAGATACAGTGACAGCGAGAGAGAGAGAGATACAGTGACAGCGAGACAGAGAGAGAGTGACAGTGAGAGTGAGAAAGAGAGAGAGAAAGAGAGAGAGAGAGGAGAAAGAGAGCTATCCTTAGGTATCCTTTCCTCTCCTTGCTGTTCTCCCCAGAGAATCAGTTGGAGCTGAAGACAGACTGCGCGTGACTGTGTGCACACGCATGTGTGTCCCTCCTCTCTTCATGGGTCTTCAAACCCCAAGCCATGAGTGAAATGTGCCCCAGCGAGCAGAGGAGACGAAAGCCCGTGAGGCGTGCTAAAGACAGCCAGCGATGCTATCTCATGTCTGCACGGAAGCTGCTGCCGCGTCCCCCAGCCTCCTGGCTGTCAATCACTCAGAGAGACGTCTTTACTCAAGAGAGGGGAGGGAGGAGGGGCTGGGATTGGGGTAAAGAGCCTATAATCACCTCTGCTCTGATCCTGCACCAGGTATATGCA